>SZWC01014245.1:12819-70303 GCA_023375785.1 Penium margaritaceum | reverse complement strand
TGCGCCAGAGAGGGAGAGGGGGTGACGCTCCCCCCTCTCCCTCTCCTCTCAGGCGACGACGGCGCCAGAGAGGGAGAGAGGGGGAGATGCTCCCCTCTTCCTCGCCTCTCAGGCGCCGACGGCGTCAGAGAGGGAGAGGGGATGATGCCCCCCCTCTCCCTCACCTCTCACTCGCCGACTGCGCCAGAGAGGGAGAGGGGGTGACGCCCCCCCCTCTCCCTCTCTTCTCAGGCGACGACGGCACCAGAGAGGGAGAGAGGGGGAGAGGCTCCCCTCTTCCTCGCCTCTCAGGCGCCGACGGCGTCAGAGAGGGAGAGGGGATGATGCCCCCCCTCTCCCTCGCCTCTCAGGCGCCGACTGCGCCAGAGAGGGAGAGGGGGTGACGCCCCCCCCTCTCCCTCTCTTCTCAGGCGACGACGGCGCCAGAGAGGGAGAGAGGGGGAGAGGCTCCCCTCTTCCTCGCCTCTCAGGCGCCGATGGCGTCAGAGAGGGAGAGGGGATGATGCCCCCCCTCTCCCTCGCGTCTCAGGCGCCGACTGTGCCACAGAGGGAGAAGGGAGCAATGCTTCCCTCTCCCTCTCCTCTCATGCGCCGACGGCGCGAGGGGGGTGTGACGTCCCTACCCCCATCCTTCTTGTCCTCTCTTGAGGGGGCAGGTCCAAGGGGGAGGAGAGGGGACGACCTCCCCTCTCTCCCTCTCGCGTTGGCCGATAGCCAACGGAAGGAGGAGCAAGCTTCCTCCCTCCTTCCACCTCGGTCGGGGGGCATTGGGAACGCCGACGCAGTCTTTGCAAAGTGTACAAATATGAATTGCTGCGCTATGGGATGTGTGCAAGTAGCGCAGTCGGTTGTGGATGACTAGTGATGAGAGAGGTTTGAAGTTCGATCCTATGGGAAAAGCATCCTTTTTCCTTTCCAAAATACCCCCTGTTTATGGACCCGGCGGGTTCCATACACATAATGGAGGACGGTTTCCTCGTACGTCGTCCAATTTGGACGCCGCAAAATCTTTTTGGAGGCTCACGTTGAGCTCCAAATCATGGAGTACAGATTTTTTTTTCTACACTCAAAATTTTACACTCGCCCGTAACGGGGGTTGTTTCCCCACTTCAACCCATGGTTTGACCAAGTTGGTCTTGGGTTCCATCATACAAGCGGTCAAAAGCTCCGAATGAGCTAAAACAAAAAAATGTTTGGGCATTTCACCCAAACACCGCCCGATCGGCACAGCGAGCGTAGAGCTCGGCCCGACATGCCGAAGGCTCTGTTGGACGAGCCGATAGCTCGACGTAAAAAAAAATGTTATAACACGAGAGATTTAGTACCGACTGTGCCTAAATTACCCAGGCAACCTCAAAGTTTGAGGATTCCGGGAAGGGTGAACCACAAGTGGTTGAAGGTGATTTACACCGGGCTGGAAAACCATGACGGTGAAGTACGTCGAGACGAATTCTCGATTCTAAGAATAAGAGGCACTGTAAGTGTCGCTTCCACCCGTTGAATCACCTACCCGAGGTAACCCCAAATGAGTGCCGATTGCACAAAACAAGTGCCGCTCGCATTATCACGAAAGCTGGTTACACCAACGATACAATGTAAATTGCATCGGGGACACGAGTGACGAATGAACGTTGATGCACGTATCGACTGCACCATTGACGTGAGTGCCGATTGCACTTCGGACACAAACACAAATCGTACTATTGATGAGAGTACTTTCGACGCAAGTGCCGATTGCACTACCGTTGTGCCAATTGCACAATCTGAGTGCGTGCCGATCGCACCACCAACGGAGTACCGGTATTTGGTTCCGCAATTTCTGAAGAAAGAATTTGCGCAGATACCGATCGCCAAAATCAAAGGAGTGTCGGTCGCACAAATGGCGCTAGTGTCGATTACACTATTGCCATGAGTGCCGACTACACTTTTATCGTGGGTGCCGAATGCACCACTGACACAAGTGCTGAAGGCATTGTTGGCTTCAGTGTCGATTACACAAAAAACGGTGGAACCCAATGCACTGTCGACGCCAGTGGCGGATGTACGTATGACAGAATGTGCTGGCTGCCGAACGCACACCATAATGGTCACAAGCTTACATAAGCTTGACATGTATGATGTGCCGTAGGGCATACTTACATGTCGCTTAACTCCACCGAACAAAAGCATACGGTTTATGCTCGGGTGTGGGTCTACGTGCAAGTGCACCAATGGCATTACTTTTAAGTGCCTGGACATTGAAGGCCGTCTCGACGAATTCGAGAATGGTCATAAAGTCAAACTCCTTGTTTGAAGGAATTGATGCTCATGATCAAACACATCATACATGGGTGTGATAACAACAAAAAAAAAAACTGATGCCCGGATGGCATGGTGGACAGATGAGCCTCATGGGCACCGAATGTGACCATCACGTGAACCATCTTCGTGGTTCGGTTCCTCACACACTCAGCAAATATGTCACGGTTTGGCACTCCTGCCGACAGCAGTACGGCCAAAACACTTCCGGAGGAAGTTTTGAGATATTTCCTAATGAGTGGACCTCATTTGTTTCAAGGTCAAATGCAAATACGGACGATTTCCGTATTACTCATTCTTGAAAGCCCAGTCGGCTACGCACTAGATTCTACAACATGCACGACTTGCATAATAGGGTAAATCACAACATGTGACCGATGACCCGTGGATCATCATGCATAGGACTGTGATATTCGGGCACGACATGCTTGATTCGAGACGACACTAGTTATGTCGGCTGAGGAGCTCATATAGATATCATGGCCACAACACCGTCAACTAGATGTTGAAGACTTTAAGAGCCACATTGAGGGACGAAGTGATACATCGTTCGGATGAACGGAGGTATGCGATTCATGCCAACCTACCAGATTTGTTTCCAGAACGTGCACAACATGCACGTGAAACTCGCTCGTGGATCATTGATGCCTCGATTACGGCATTAAGATAGAGAGAAACCGATGACTTCAGCTATAACTCGTGGACGAACAATGGTTTCATCATCCGACCGAACACGTCGTTTGGTGGGTGAGTGACTATTGCGAACGTGATCGTTTGACGACTCAACACATGGTCAATCCACATCATGGCGACACCATGAATGGTGAATGCACGAAACTTATACGTCACCACGTTGATTTGGACCTCAGAAAGGCCAAACCAGGACTTTCATATACCGGGTGCGTGCTAAACAGATCTTAAACGGTCTCCCCAAAGAGGCACGACATGCCTTTAGGACTCGACGGTTTCGAGTCCTGCACCGGTGTACATCCGCAATCATCCGAGTTATCGTACACAATCAGCCATGGCAGATGCGGCCATCGGGCCACGGTTGGCCACAACAAATGTGACAAGCACAAGATTGGTTCTTGTGTGCGTACGAATGGAGAAACCATTCACACCTTATCACTCAAAAAGTGATCGGTAGAATTCTGGTACCCGACTTGTATCAATGATACGAATTTCGGTACCCAAATGGTACCGACGATGCAAATCATGGCACCCGACCGGTACCAACGATACGAAGCATGGTACCCGACCGGTACCAACGATCGAAAGGTCCACGAGTTTGTATCAACATCCACGTCCAAAAGCCAAGGACAACGTATATGCCCCTATGACGGACGACCTCCAAACAGGACCGTGGATGCCTCATTGAGGAGCAAGTGCCCTTCTATGTGTGATGTCTACGACTTGATACATCTCAGTGTGATTGTCGAAGACAACACACGACGCATCTTGGCGTCTAATGTGTACGACCGAATGTCGAACACAAAGAAAACACGAGTACCGAAGGCGACACCTTCAGGCCGTATTCACTCGACAAGTGAATACTTCGCGGCCACTGGCAGGCATGAGTGTGTGGATCGATGTCTGTGACATGATTTCTTTCTCCTGTTTGGCGAAAGTCTCATAGCTCTGAGGCCTCAGTGGCGCACGGGCGATGCCCATTTTGACCTCCAGATTTTCATGGTACTATGACGATTTCATAGCTTCCTTTGAACCAACTACGACCTAGTTGGCTCCAGTCATGGGCCATGAGTTGCACCTCATGCTCATGACCGTGGAGACAACCGCTCAGCCGAAAGCTACATGCCAGTCGCATGTTGATACTTTTACCTCGTTGGTCCGACTGGCCACGGAATGAGTCATCTTTCACTTTGGGACTAACCAAAACGATCAGAGTGTCTTACCCAAATGTGAGAAAGTAACTTGGACAAAACCTCACGACTTCTGATGATGCACCATGTGTGTGGTGTAACTTGTGGTTGAAGTCATGCAGATGGATTTCGATCATGCCGACAGCATGAAGTGGCACCAATAGTGCCTCTGCGATCTACCAACATGGTTCAGATTCTACATTCTGAATCCAAGATGATCTCCGTCAGAGATCATGAATGGAAGTTTCTAAGGCCATCCAAATGTCTCTTTGATGGGCGCTACCCTCAAATGGATGACTCTTTCAACTACGGACTATTTGAATCGCACCCCATGGACCTGGAAGGTCATGACAAAGCATTTCAGATGCCCATGTCATTGGGGAAGGTCCACTTTCTATTCACTGCAGAATGCAGTAAAGGTTCTTCGGGATGTCACTATTGTAACATTCACTGACGAACTAAACTGAGGACGGTATCCTCTTAACAAGCCTAGTCGTAAGGCTCCTCAACCAAGTGATGTGGTTGCGGGAGTGCCGGTTGCACTCAACAAAGTTGTACTAATGCATAATGATTTTATGCAACTTGGCAAACAATCTCTGAGATGACGTCTCAGGAATTGTTGTCCATGTACGACCTTGCCTACCCGGGTCCGTGTGTGGCCCTGTCTTGCATGCCGTTTGCATTCCAAGACCAAACAAAATTGAACTGACAGTTGAGTTTATGGGATCACAGGATGTGATCTACAAGTTTTCACTCGCAAAGCCATGGATTTGTCACCCGACAGGTGGACATAAGCACGACCATGGTTAGAAATCATAGTTCACCCGCTCGGTGGCCATGATGTGATGAACACTTTGTTCGTGGAAGTTTTTTTTCACGAAAGCGAGATCGGTGTATCTCGAATCATCTGATTGAAAGCCGATCCGCTTTCCAAAGGGACATGAGCGGCAACCTGTGGTATGCATTTCAGACAGAAATGAGGAGATGATGAAAAATCATCTAGGTCGGAGCATTGTCGTGCCTGATGACAAAATGCGAGAACTGCGCTTGCCAGACGACCATTGCCGCCTACTTCAAAGATAAGCACAATCTTTGAAAAACAGAACAAGTGTGCTCAGCACCCATTTCTTAGGCCCTTGGTGCCTGCCAAACCTAAGATCAAGCAGACATGCGAGTCGCATGGGCTTAGTGGAGTTTGGTTGAGTTCAGCCAACCAACCCACAAGTGCCAAAAAAGGGTCCGAATGACCTATGCGTGGTCATGAACACGTGGTTGCAACCCAAGAGGACTGATGTCCAAACCCTGGATTGCACGTACAGACGATGTTGCGGGGAGGTACCACCTCGATAGCAACCCCTAGGAAGAGATTATGCCGGAACGGCATGAAAAAGTGTTGTGTGGACCTGGACGGTTTTTGCGGGAACGCCCGGTTAATTGGTCGCAGGGACGCTCCTTGCAAAAGGGGGAGGAAGCGTCACCACAACAGTTGGCTGAACATTGACCACACGGAATGTGGGCAAATTCATTTTCGATCCTCTCTTCCAAACTGGCAAGACATTGTTGACAATGTACGTCCCAAAAGGCATCGACTATGCCGACAATACACGAGAGTGACGGATCTTCAGTGAAGAATCACCAACACTCGTGTAGAACAGACAAATGCCACAATGGTATGGTCTTGGCAAGAGCCGGAGACCGCGTGTTCAACACTAGGTGTTGTAGACAAGCGATCAAAGATCACAAAGACCACGCAAGAGTGGTTGATTGTGCGTGAACGTGACGCAAGAGTCTTGCGGATGACAAGAGTTCACAAACGTGCTCATATGCACGATTTTTGTTGCATGCTTTGCATGAATGCAGTACGCAATGATCAAACCTCCTTGAGCAAGGACAAACCGGGACGGTTCGGAGCAAAGGGGGAGGAATGTAGCGTGCGGACCATTTTTTGGGTTAAAAATGTTCTTTAAATGTATTCCCCGTATTTCGGGGACTCGATGCAGACGTGTTGAGGAGTCGGCGTCCGGAAAATATCTTCGGGCTAGAGTCCAGCTCGACTCTAGCCTGGAAAATATCCCTGTGGTCGGAATCAAGGCAAGAGGAGTGCCGCGATGGAGATTCCACCGCGTCACTCCTCACTCATTCATAGGATGCTGCTAGGGTCCTATTCCACGTGGCATTGCCACGTGGAATGATTAGGCTTAGGATGCATGTTTTACATCCGTGCCCTATGACGACCCCGTCCGTTTCGCCGTGACGCGTCTCAGCCAAAATGGCTGAGGCGGCCAATCACTCGGTCTCCTTGGACTACATTTTCTGAGGGCTTACCTCCGTTTTGAATGTTAGTCGCAAAACAGCCCATGGCTGTTACAGACCCCCACGCGTGATGCAAGGAGGTGAGCGGCAGGCCACGTCCGACACCTACGGTCAATGACGCACGCTGTAACATCACCCAGGTGCAGTGACTGGCACCAGCACGGAGCAGCAGCAACCTATAGTAGTGGCAGCCGCAGGCAAGAGCAGCAAGCAGTGGCAGCAGCAGCCAACAACAGCTGCGTGCAACAGCAGAAGGCGGCAGAAGCAGCAACTCGCAGCAGCCCGCAGCAGCAGCAGCCCGTAGCAGCAGCAGCTCGCAACAGCAGCAGCAATAGTAGCAGCGCACAGCAGCAACCCGCAGCAGCAACCTGCAACAACAACAAGCAGCAGCCGCAGCACGCAGCAGCTACAGTAGCGTACAGCAATAGCAGCTGGCTGCAGCAGCCATAGTAGCGAGCCACAATAGTAGCGAGCCGCAACAGCAGCAAGTTGCAGCAGCAGCAGCAGCGAGCAGCTGCTGGCAGCGGCCAGCAGGGGCTGCTGCTGCTCGCAGTTTGCAACGAGCGAGCAGCGAGCAGCAGCCCGTTGCTGCCAGCGAGCAGCAGCTCGCTGTTGCTAGCAGGCAGCAGCCCGCTGCTCGTAGGAGACAGCGGGCAGCGGCGCACTGTGACATACGAAAAGGAAAAAAAAACGAGAACAAAGAAAACCCCCACCCCGTTTTTCTTCTCTGACGCGGCTAGAGCAGCCAGAGCAGCTGCAACAACCCGTAGCAATGGAAGCTACTACTGCAATTGCAGTCGTAGCAACAGAAGCAGCAGCATTAGCCACAGCCGCAGCAGGAGCAAGAGCAGCTACAACAACAGCAGCAGTAACGCAGCAGCAGCAACAGCAGCACGTGCATCAGCAGCAGCAGCAGCCGCAGCGGCAACAGCACCAATGGCTACAGCAGCAGCAGTAGCAGCAGCAGTAGCAGCAGTTGTAGGGATTGCAGTAGCAGCAGCAACAACAGCAGTAGCAGCAGCCCCAACAACCGCCGCTGCTGACGTCAACATCCCACAACTGATGTCAGCATCTCGTTGCTGACGTCATTGCTGACATCATGATCAACAAAAAGAAGGGGAGAAAGGGAAGGGGGAAGACAACCAAAGGGTGGGTAGAACGCCCACCGCCCTAAGCCACTACTGAGATCAGCGACACAAAGAAAAAAAAAAGGAAAAAAGAGGGGCATCAAACCATGGCTGGTAGCCTCGGTAGGGAGGGGTCCTGCTCTGTTGGGGGGACCCCCAGCCCTCCTTTCTTGCAATTACTATAGCAGCAGCAGCAACAGCAGCAACATCAACAGCAGTAGCAGCAAAAGCTGCAGCAGGCGCATCAGCAGCAGGAGCAGCAATAGTAGCAGTAGCAGCAGCAACAACATCAGCAGCATTAGCAGTAGCAAGAGCAGCAGAAGCAACAGTAGTAGCAGCAGCAGCAGTACCAGCCCATTGGTGTCGTTGGTGGCAACCCTGATGTCCTCACTGCTCTTCAGCAACAGCTCACTGCCTTGATGCAGCAGCTCGCGACGCTACAGCCGTTAGCCTACCAGACTGCCACCAGTGCGCCGCCATCGTTCATCCCTCCAGGGCACGCCAGCCCAGTTGTGTCTGCTGCCAAGCACTACCTGGCACAACAACAGACTCAATGCCAGTGATAGACAGTGACCTCTGTCCTTGGCCCCACTCGCGGTGCCGGCCGCAGGCAGAAGGACTTTGAGACGCCGTCGCCGCCGCTTCAGGCCGGCGAGCAGTTTCGGAGCTCGGAGCTCAGCTTCCGGATCTGAGTGCAAGGTGAGGGCCTGTGGGCATACTACACCCTCCCTTATGACGCCGCCCAGGCCGACCAGTTGTATGACGCTGGTTGCGCCGTCTGTGCCCTTGTCCCTGTCGCCCCTCCAGCTTCCCGCCTGGCCCTAGAGCCTTTCCTCGGCGACTTTGCCACTGGCGCCATCCCAGACCCTGCATCTGCATGGCACGTCCTCACCCGGCCCCATCGCTTGTCCAGCGGCGCTGAGACCAGCCGTCTGCTCCAGGAGTTCAACTCCCTACACATGGGGGAGACCGAGACGGTCACTGCCTACTGGTAGTGGGCAGAGGACATCCTCCATCGTCTTGGTAAATCTACCTCTCCTCCTTTGTTTGCGCTCCTTACCATCAAGTGCGGCGCCACTAGCGCGTACGTGAAAGTCTTTGTGCAATACCCCAAAGACGTCCTATCCACCATGGCGGCCCAGGGCACCCTCATGCCTTGGGCATACAAGCTCTTCCTCTGCATTGAGGAAGCTCGTATGGAGTCCCAGCTCCATCGAACGGAGGCTCTTACATCCCTTGCCGGCGCCTCCCTTGCTGTCGCCCCCGTGGCCATCGCTTCCCCCGCCGCAGCAACCTCCTCGTCTTCGGGGAAGAAGAAGAAGAATGGGAACAAGAAAGGCAAGGGTCCGCCGCAACACCAGCAGCAACAGCCGTGGGCCGGGTCCAGTGGTGGTGGCTCGGTTTGCCACAACTGTGGTCAGCCCAGGCACGGGTGGTACACGTGCCCTCTCCCGATGGACGAGACGTGAGTCATCGCAACCCTGCATCGCCAGCGGGAGCGCCATCTCGGCTTTGCCGCCGTCACTGCCACTGGCCCTGACACCTCGACCTCGTCCAGCAGATCCGCCACTCCGACAGCGTCACCAGTGCCACAGACACCCGCGTCGCAACAGTACTATCAGTAGCCATCGGCGCCTCCGTTTCCGTCACCGGGGCTGTCCCTCCCTTACGTGGGCTCCGGTGCCGTCACTCCGCACTCGGTCTACAATCTTGGACCGTCCTCCCGTGAGCATCAGCTGGAGCATTTCATCGCGCTCCAGCTCGGTCTGACGCGCCCTCCTCCCCTGGGAAGTGCGAGTTGCATCACCTCCTGCTCTCCTGCCCAACCTTGCATGACTGAGACTGATCTACGGTCGCGTCCTGTTTCCTCGTCTGTCTCATCGTATCACGTGGTCTCCTCTACCCCTTCCTATGACGACGTTGCGTGGCTTGACGATTGGCAGTCTCGGTTTGCGCCTCCTTCCATCGCGTCCGCGTCCCTTGCTTGCTGCCATGTGACCGTCAGCGATCTGGCAACTCTGGTCCAGGATCCCGCCGACACTTGGATCATCGACTCCGGGGCCACACATCACATGACGGCCTCTCGTGAGGCCTTCAGTATGCTCGGTCTTGTAGGCAATGTCTCCTGTGTCCGGACGGGCTCTGGATAGGTGTTGCCTGTCCGTGGTGTTGGCATTGTTCGTTTCCGTGGTCCTGCCGGTGATGTCTTTCTGACCGATGTCCTCTTCGTCCCTGGTCTCGAGCTCAGCCTCCTGTCCGTCACTGCCCTTGACCGCATGAGCATGGACGTTGTGCACTCGCGTGGTGTTGGCACTGTGACGCTGCATCCGTTTGGTCTCGTAATACTGCACGCCGCCGCCTTTGGCAACCTGTGGCATGTGCCCCGTCTTTCCTCCCCTTCGTCTCCTCCCCGCCGGCCGTCACAGGCCATGTGTTTGTCACCAGCATGCTCTCTCCTTTACACACTCATCTTTTGCACCGCCGCCTTTGCCACGTCCACTCTGTCGCCGTAGACAGCATGCTCCGCACCCAGTCGGCCAAGGGCCTTGACCCGGAGACTTTCCCCCTCCCGTGCCCCACTAAGTGCATTGACCGTGCTTAGGGGAAGATGCACCGGTCCACATACCCTTTGTCTTCCTCCCGTGCGTCCGCTCCTCTTGACCTTGTCCATTTGGATGTCATGGGCCTTCTCCCCACCGAGTCCGTTAGCTAGCACGACCGCTATGTCCTCACCCTCACTGACGACTTCTCTCGCTACCGCTGGGTCTTCTACCTTCGGCATAAGAGCGATGTCGCGTATACCATGCAGGACTGGCTTGTCCTGGCGGAGCGCGAGTGTGGCTGCTCTCTTTGCCGGTTTTGCTCCGATCGCTGTGGTGAGTACATGGGTGAGGCCACGACCTTTCACACCTCACGCGGCATCCACCATGAGACCTCCGCGCCCTACATGCTTGCCAAGAACGGTGTCTCCGAACGGTGGAACCGTACCATGGCTGACGCCGTCCGCACCATGCGGGTCGAGTCCAGTCTCTCCGATGGCTTCAAATTTGAAGCCATGGCCTACATGACCTGGGCCTAGAACCAGATCCTCCATGGTCCCCTTCCCCTCCACTCCACGCCTTACCAGCATTGGTGCAGTCAGCGCGCTGACCTCTGCCCGGCTCGCGTCCGGGGCTGCGTGGCCATTGTGTGGTTGCCCGCCCCGCAGCATGGCGGCAAGCTCACCCCTCGCGGACGTCCCTGCACCTTCCTTGGTGTCTCTCGTCAGTCCAAGGCCTGGCGCTTCTGGGATCCCTCTCGGCACTACATCATCGAGTCCCGGGATGCCCTCTTCTTCAAGGACCTGTTTCCTCGCGACCTCATTTGCTCCGGTTCATCCGTGTCTATCTCGTCGCATGGGGGAGTGAGTCCGTCCTCCGTCTTGCCGCTTCCGGGTGACACAACCCCAGTTGCGTCCGCTGGTCCCTCCAGGCCAGCAGCCCCAGTCGCGTTCGTTGGTCCCTCTGAGCCGGCAGCCCCAGTCGGTTCCACTGGTCCCTATGAGGCGGCAGCACCAGTCGTGTCCACTGGTCCCTCTGAGCCGGCAGCCGTAGTCTTGTCCACTGGTCCCTTTGAGCCGACAGCCCCAGTCATGTCTGCTAGTCCCTTCGGGCCCACGGCCCCAGTCGTGTCCGCAAGTCTCTCCGAGCCGACATCCCCAGATGCGTCCACTGGTCCCTCTGGGCCGGCAGCCCTAGACGCGTCGGCCAGTCCCTCCCGGCCGGCAACCCCAGTCGCGTCTGTTGGTCCCTCCGGACCGGCAGCTCCAGTTGTGTCCGCTGGCCGTTACGGGCCAGCAGCTCCAGTCACGTTCGCTGGCCCATCTAAGCCAGCTGTCTTAGTTGCATCCGCTGGCCCCTCCGGACCAGCAACCCCGTCTGCCTCCATTAGCCCGTCGGACTCCGTGCCATCTCCTACCCTGCCACGCTACACACGTGGTCCAGGCGGCAGCCTCCGACCCAGATTGTCGGTGAGAGCACAGACTGTCGCACCACACTCCGTGGCACCTCGACCCCCCGTGGCTCCATGTGCCTCCTCCACTCCCACGGTCGTGAGTGGGGACCCTGGCACCAAGGCTCTCAGCTTGACCACCTCGGCCATCATTACAGAACTTCACCCGGGCTCCGCAGTGGGCTACGCCATGCTTCATCACGATCATCGGCACGCTATCGTGGCTGCACTCGCGCGCATCCCACCTGGGACTCGAGATGCACACGCTCTCTCAGTCCATTCCACAGCACGCCCGGAGGACCCAGCCACCCTGCGCGAGGTACGATCCTCTCCTGAGGCCGTACACTGGGACACTGCCTTCGCCGATGAGCTCGTTGCTATTTGACAGCACCATGTGTACGACCTCGTTGACCTTCCTCTAGGTGGGAAGGCCATCAGCGCCAAGTGGGCCTTTCGGCGCAAGTGGGAGCCCGACGGGTCCTTGGACAAGTACAAGGCCTGCCTTATAGCCAAGGGGTTTACCCAGATTCCTGGGGTCGACTATGACCAGATCTTTGCCCCAATTGGCCGGTTCTCCATTTGCCAGGCGCTCTTCAGCCTGGTCGCCCAGCATGGGTGGAAGCTGCATCAGATGGACGTGAGCAACGCGTTTCTCCATGGCTCACTGGAGGGTGAGGAGCTCTACATGGTGCAGACCCCAGGCTTCGACGACAACACTGGGAGAGTTTGGCGACTACGTAAGGCCCTCTATGGCCTGAAGCATTTGCCTCGGTGCTGGAACCAAGAGATCAGCAGCACGCTCCTTTGGAGCTGGAACCAAGAGATCAGCAGCATGCTCCACTGACCCCGCATTGTTTGTCAGCCCGCGAGGCCAGACTTTTGCCGCTGTTCTGGTTTACGTTGACGATCTCCTCATTGCGTCGCCAGACACGACTGCCATCTAGCGTGTCAAGGACTTGCTGCACACCGCCTACCACATGAAGGATCTCGGATCTGCGAGAGTCTTCCTGGGCATGGAGCTCAAGCATGATCGCTCCCAAGGCGTCCTGCACATCCACCAGGCCGCCTACGTGCAGACTCTGTCCACTCGCTTTGTGGAGGACCTGCCACTCGTGCCGAGCGCATCTTCACCCATGTCACCCGATCGCCAGGTGAAGTTGAAGAGTCCTGAACCAGCCGTTGTAGGGGAGCCAGTTGACGTGACCACGTACCTACGAGTCATCCGGTCACTGATGTTCTTAGCGACGACGACGCACCCAGACATCACATTTGCCGTCAACCTCCTCGCCCAATTTTCTCAGGAGCCGCGTCACCTCCACAACGAGGCCGCGATTCGAGTACTACGCTATGTCGTCTCGACTCCTTGGCAAGGTCTCATGTTCCGCCGTCAGCCGTGTGTGGTCACGGTGGGCTACACCGACAGTGACTGGACCAGCAGTCCGGACGGTAAGAGTCGCACAGGTTGGATCTTTCTGATTGGCGGCATAGCTATGTCCTGGCGTAGTGGCAACCAGGGGTGCATTGCACGCAGCACTGCTGAGGCTGAGTACGTGGCTCTTGGCTCAGGCGCGTGTGAGAGTGTGTGGCTGTGTCATTTGTTGTCCGAGTTGCATGAGCCTGTTGCATCCATTACATTGCATTGTGACAATGAGAGTGCCATGGCCATCGCGGACAATGACGGCAAGCATCACACACGCACAAAGCACATCAACGTTGAGTATCACTATGTGCATTTGTTCTTGCATGACGGCAGCATCAGCATCGTGTGGGTTGAGATAGCACGACAATTGGCTGACTTCTTGACCAAGGCACTGAAGCGTGACTCGTTCAACAAGGCTGTGACTTCGCTCAGCGTGCGTCCGTGAGTGGCTCTCTTTGTCCCTGCTTGCATCTCTGCGTGGTCTGGGGAAGTCTGGTCGTTGATTGTGTCTCTGCTTGCACATGTGCACTGCGCCTGTGAGTCATGGGGGAGTGTTGGTTTTCGCGCATCTCTGATTGTACTCTGTTGTCTCTTCCCAGCTTGTGTGCATCGGCGTGCAGATGACTGACAGCGAGACTCGACGCTGCTGGAGTGTTGCTTGGTGGAGCCGACGCAAACTGAGGCCCACGCACCGTTGGTTGGAGCCTCCTCCCTCCGGCGATGCGCTCAGCTCCATGGGCAAGCCTCCTCGGCGGTCGGGCCGTTGGCGGTCACTGTCACTGCAGATACTATTTCCGTGCACGGTTCTTGGTTGTGGCATTGCGTCTGCAGCGTCATGCTATGCCTAGGGTCCATGTCTCCTGCTGTGTGGCCCTGTTTGGCGTCACTGACTGTCGTAGGCACTGCCCGGGTTCGGGCAGCCATAACTCTTTGCTGCTATTTTTCTAGCTGATTCTCACCGCACGACTGTGTTCACAACGTCGGTGTTATGGTATGGTCCACTTTTCAGGCAAAATGGATGATGCCCGGGTTTTGGGCTGTCGGGCGTCTTGCAGGGCTTACCGAGAAAACCCTGCCTGCCAGAAAATAGGTCTAGGACTATTTTCTGGTTGGTTGGTTAGCTGAGTAACAAGTTCTACACTAGTGGGGGGGAGCTAGAACTTGGAGGGGTCTCTCATTGTTGCTCATTCTTCATTCCTAATCAGTCACTTTCAGTTTTTCGCTGCATTTTGGCGCTAACATTGGCGCGCACGTTTTTGAGTAACAAACCCAGAGCTTCCAGACTTAGACTCTAGAGCAGCAGACTGAGGGGGCAGGTAATTTAAGCAACAAGCGTGGAAGCCCGCACGCTGCATCAACAACGCTGCTGCCCCAACCTGCTGCGTGGGTTTTCTGATTGGCTGGTTAGCTGAGTAACAAGTTCTACACTAGTCGGGAGGAGCTAGAACTTGGAGGGGTCTCCCATTGTTGCTCATTCTTCATTCCTAATCAGTCACTTTCAGTTTTTGGTCTCAACCGACAGGAAAACATGCACTGTCCAAAACACATCCAGACTATATAGTGATAAGAACAAAAACACCACCAAAAAGCCAAGCTAGGCAGTTTAGGCCTCCCGAGGCATCGGAACATGTCACCGGACTTCAGGGTCTCAGCCACATGCAAGCTACATATGTCTAGCAAAGATTCAACAAAGACTTCATCAATCAGTGTCAGGTCTCCCTAAGCATTGGTACAAACCACCGTGTACCCGGACCTAGGCCACAATGAGAATGCACAACCTTTTAAAGACAATATGTAGAGAAACCCTTACTGTTCTCCACACATGCTCTACACACTAGTCTGTGGAAGAGGGGGAGACCGGTAGGTGTGCGAGGCAAAGTTAGCGAAGTTATCGAAGCCCCCAGTCGGTGAGCGACGAGTTAGCGAGCTCTAGTCGAACTCGCTAGCTCGATCCCACCAACGGAGTTGACCTCGACCTTCCTAATTTCCTCATATACCCTTGAATCACTCTCCAAACGTCTTCGGCACCATATCCGCCCACAAGTCATAACCAGTACACCACCCGACGAGTCATCATTAATTGTTGTGACCTTGTCGTAGTTCACAATCCACATTTGAGCGACAAGTCATCTCATCCCTCTTGGAGAGCATTAATGCTCTTCTTATCTGTCCTGTTCTCTCTGCCGCAGTTTCGCCTGCTTGACACTTGCCAGTCTCCAGCTGTCGATGGGTCCTCGTGCCCCTCAAGGATCTGCGTGTGCATGAACAGCAGCCCAGGGGGTCACCATCAGTCACCGGATATGCACATAGAACAACACTCTCCCATGATCCCGTGGCACACGTGTTCATGCACAGACTAAATAGGTGGGGGACCAAATGGAGATAGGTGCATGATAAAAACAAAGATGAGGGCAGGATAAGTGCGTGAAAACACACAGTGCGTAGAGGATGAGGTCCAGTCACTCCACGTTAAGTCACACAGCTAGTGGTGATAGTCCAACAGCTTAAGTGGCTGACTCAAACTGGGCACAACCCAATGCATTTGTCAAGAAGTCGGCGAGCTGGCGCTTTGTGCCGATCCACACCACGTCGACCTGACGCTGTTCCCACAGACCGCGCACGAAGTAATATTCCACAGCAATGTGCTTCATGCGAGCATGGAACACAACATCGTTTGTGACAATATCAGTTGCACTGCGGTTTTCACAATGCTGAACAATGCACTCCACCGAATGATGCAGCTCACAGAACAAGCGACGAAATGAAACACTGTGACAGGCACCAGCTCCAAGGGCAACATACTCGGCCTTTGCAGTGTTGCACGTCAAGCACCCCTGCTTCCCACTCTTATATGACATACCCGTGTTTCCAAGAAAGCATGCATAGCCCGTTCAGCCTTTTCCGTCGGCGCTCCACGCGTAGTCACTATCCGTGAATCCTAACACAACCACCGACGGGTGAGTACGGAACAGCAGATTAAGTCGTGGTGTCTGTACCACATAGCGCATGACCCGCACTGCTTCCTCAAGGTGGGGAGCACGGGGTGCTTGCAAAAACTGCGCAAGCAAGTTCACTACGAAGGCAATGTCAGGCCGCGTGGTGGTGACTAGATACATGAGCGACCCAATGAGACGCAAGTATCCAGTCGACTCTATCGGCTCCCCCAGGTGAACGGAGTCGACCGGTTTCAAGATTTTCTGCCCATCGGGCGTCATGGGGGTGAAGCGGAGGATGTGGATGCTAAGAGATCAGCAAAACCCTCCCCCAAGGTTTGTATGTATCTACCTTGCTGGACGTGCAGAAGTCCACGCTCACGGTTGCGGGAAATTCCCATGCCCAAGAAAACCTGAACCTCACCAATGTCCTTCATCTTGTATGTGGCCTGTAATAGATCTTTGACCTTTTGCACTTCTGCCAGATGTGCCGACACAATGAAAAGATCATCGACATACACCAAGACAGCAACAAAGGGCTCTGACACAACACTCGGGAAGAGTGAGGGATCAGCATCGCTCCTCTTGTAGCCCCCACACTCGAGTGTCAAACGAATCACCTCACTGTTCCAACATCTCGGTGATTGTTTCAGTCCGTACAACACCTTATGAAGACGCCACACACGACATGTGCCGGTTGCAAAACCGGGCAGCTGGACCATGTAAATCTCTTGGTCCGACCAACCATGGAGGAATACGTTGTTCACCTCCATTCAATGGACCTCCCAATTATGCTGCGCAGCGAGTCTTAGAAGAACTTGTGCTGTGTCCATCCGGCCCACCAGTACAAATGTGGCACCAAAGTCCACTCCCTTGGCTTGTGAATAACCTTGTGCAACCAGACGAGCCTTTTAACATTCAGTGGATCCGTCAGGCTTTTTTTTCACGCAATAGACCCATCCGGTTTTGACAGTCTTGCTCCTAGGAGGGAGATCGACGACCTCGAATACTCCGTGCTCAGTCAAAGCATCCATCTCCTCCTCCACGGCAATCTCCAACCTCTGAGAGTCAGGCCGTGAACTGGCCTGGCTTAAAGAGGTTGGGTCCAATAGACCCTCCTCATACGTGCACAAATTGCACGCTCGGCACCATCTCCTGCAATTCCCAAATATCCACTACGTTATAAGCATGAAGATGCTCATGTTACAGCTGCCCATATCCTGACTGAGTATCTGGTGAGACCGCAGTGTCAGGTTCATACCGGACAACCAAGCCCAATATCGTCGTGACGCGATCTCCACTCACCACCTGGCGGACATGCACTGTGCGCCTTGGCCGGCGTAGACTCATGGTAGGGCGCTGCACTGTGGGTGGTTGCTGACGAAGACCACCACCTTCCACACGAGAGTATGCATGAGTAGATGCTGACGACTCAGACGCAGAGACATTCGGTGACAGCACAACCACTCACTCACCAGGGCTTACAAGCTGCACTGAGGGGCCTACAACTAAGCACACCGACGGAGAGTTAGGGGGTGATACACAGGATGCAACGAGAGGCAGACCAGCAGACAAAACAGCCGGGTCACCAGCCAACTCTGGAGGGACAGAGGTAGGGGAGGCAGCAGGCAATGAGGAAGGGGACGTAGTAGACGATGGAGGAGAACCATCAGTGGGTAGCACAGGAGAAACAGAAGGAGGAGCCACTGAGGATGGAGACGCCACACGAAATGAAGCATTAAGAGGGATTGAGCTAGGTGAGGCCACAGGGGGTGCTCGTGCCACAGGAGATGTAGAAAATACAGGGGGTGCCACAGGGGCAGGTTCTATAGATGTGCCTGTCCCGACGGGAGTAACCACACAGGAACCCTCCCCCACACTTATGTAGGCCATGGCCTTGAAGGAAAAAGCCTCTGACAGACCAGACTCAACACGCACGGACCGCACAGCATCCATCATCGTGCAGTTCCAGCGTTCAGACACGCCATTCTGTTGTGGCGTGTAGGGAGCGGAGAGATCATGTGTGACCTCTTGCTCCTCAAGAAACTGAGCAGCAGGACCCATGAATTCTTGACCGCGATCTGACCGAAAACAATACAAGTGTTGATTGGTTTGGCGTTCAGCCTGAACCAGCCAACATCGTATGTTCAGCGTTGTATCGCTCTTGCGGCATAAACAAAACACCCACTGATAATGAGAGAAATCACCAGCCAGAGTGAGGACAAAAATTCTGCATTCAGCCTGGGACTCAGTGGGCGAGGTCCCCATGAGGTCAGCATACACGAGCTCTAGAGGTCTGGAGGTTGTGGTGGATGAAGAGGGATATGTGACACGATGCATTTTCCCTTGAAGACAAGGGAGACAATCAGTGGGAGCTGGCGGTGCGAAAGAGGTCGGGTCAAGGCCGAGAGCAGGGTTAACATGTACAAGCGATTCAACAGTGGTAGAGTGCACATGACAGAGATGACGTTGCAGCAAACGTTTATGTATAGAAGAAAAGGTGCCAGTCACATAGACACGAGCAGGCTTAGACGATGAAACAACGACATGCCACAGCATGTGATAGAGACCGCCGACAGCAACACCAGGAAGCACAACACTGCCGATGGATATACTGACAGTGGCAATACCAGCAGAATGCGTGACTATGTGTCCGAGGCAGTCGCATGTGGGGACAGACAGCAAACTGAGCTCGAGGTCAGGAACACACAGCACGTCAGAGAAGCACACAGGATCAGCAGGATCATTGAACCGAACGGTCCCAACACCATGCACATGCAATTGCTGACCTTACCCTGTTCGCACATGACAAACTGACTTGACTGGACCAAGTAGAACAAAATCACTACGGTGTCAGCACATATGATGGGTGGCACCTGAGTCAATGACCCAGCTGCCATACGGAACCTGCTCCACTAGTGACACAAAATGGAACCCAAAGGAATCAGAAGAGGGAAGTGATGGCTCTGCTGGGTCAGTGCATGTACGATCAGTAGCTGACTCGATCCATGATGGCACATCACAGAGAACACGGTCATCTACAGAGATTGTCACACCATCGTCACCAAACAACCCACATTATCTATCTATAGTGCAAACGGTGAGCTCCCCGGCACTGTGCATGCAACTTGCACCTCACTGAGTGGTCGCGTCCAAGTCACTGCGGAAGGAGGATGTGAGGGCTTGCTCCAGCTTTGCAATGCGGGCATTGAGAAGCTCCCTCCCAGGTGTGGAAGCAACAGACATGTTTGCACAGGCGCCACTGTACATCAAAGGGCTTTGCGTACCGCCGCCACAATTGACATGGGCGAGCCAAGACTCGTGTATCGCCCGCCCAATCTTGGCAAAGTCGTCCTCATCAGGGCACGCCTACCACTTGTGGTCACCACCACAGTTGTAGCGGCAAAGAACTCCGCCAGTTGCTCCCGAGGACCCTTGAGACCCTTTACCTCCCATGTTATTTTTCACCTTCTTTCCCTTACCCAAGACCACCGCCGCGCTTGCACCCGATGGAGGAGAAGTGGAGGAGGTGATGAGTGGTGAGGGAGGGTGAATGGAGGAGATGGAAGGCGATGAGGCTGATGGAGGGGCGGAAGTAGCTCCAACTTGATCCATGGACAGAAGGTAACACCCTGCCGCCCGCACATGGTAGTCTTGCGCCCAAGGAAGGACGGTGCCAGTCTTCCGAATCTGCATGAGCTCTGCAGGCTCAAAGTACTGGAAAAAAACCGAGTAATTCTCATGGGATCCCAGCATAATCGTAGCTAGGGCTCAAAACTAAGGAGGCATCTGCATGCCCAAGCGAGTGTAGGCACGTAATGCATAGTGCCAGTATGCTTCAACAACCTCTGTATTGCCCTGGCAAAGGGAAGTGAACTCTCAAATGCGTTCATTGAGGTCAGCCTGACTAACCCGCTGATGGGTTGTCAAAACGAGCTGCCAAGCTCCAAGGGGGTCCGCACCCTCCCCGATCAGGTCTGGCAAATAGGATTTGACATCCAGAATGGAGTCATCTGGGAAGGCAAGGACTAGGGCACGGACTTCTCGAGCTGCAGTTGCAGACTGTGCTGCATCTGTGGCATCATAATCAATCATGTAATATGGAAGCAGTCCCATATTACATTTCGGTGGCCCAGGTATGAAACTGGAACTCCCACATCTCAAATTCGAGGCTGTCCGAGTACCGAGGACGTGGATACTCAAAGTCCTTAGCTGGACGTCCTGTTAGCATGATCATGCCAGACAGGGGTGTGCCGCCGGAGCCAGGCCGCTGGCGCACAGGTGGTGCATAACGCTGTAGCAAGGACACTGGCGACATGAACGAGTGTGCTCGAACTGATCGCATCAGACTTTGAGCATACTGATGCTGCTGCTGCTGCTACTACTACTACTGCAACTACTACTTCTGTGGCTGCTGCTGTTGGTAGTGCTGCTGTTGCTGCTGCTGCTCTGCCAGATGCAGATGTCGAGCCACCTGTAGTCTGCCCCGTTGGGTGCACCTGGGCAGGTGATTGATGTGCAAGTAGTTCCTGCTGGTTTCCCAGTACTGTATTAAGAAATGTCTCCAAAGACTGTAGCTTCGCATCTTGCTTGCCCAACCGCTGAGCAATTGGACTCGTGGAAGACTGTGATCTATCAGTGATGGGTGGAGGATCATCCCCGCCCGCGGACTGTGTTTCTGATACTGTTCTTACCCTAAAATAAGGAGAGGGGCATAAATAGATGACAGGGTAGGATTGTAGACAGTCAACGCTGCCGGAAAAAAATCCGGCAGCATTCAACCTCCGGCTCTGCCGGAGAACTACGTGACAAGACCTAATGCCTAGACGGTTTGGTTGTTTGGGCTATGCTCCATTGTAAGGAAGGGGGGGAGGAAAGAACCCAGCCCAAGGAGGCCCAGAAGAGGGAGGGAAGAGGTAGGAGAGATGATACTGACCAAATTGTGGTTGGTGAAGTGGTTGGTGCCATGACGTCACTGGTACGTTTGAAGGTGCAGCCCACCGACTGCAGCCTGTGTTGACATTGCATTTTGGTGCCACTGTTCCTTCTTAGACTGCATCCCAGCAGCTGCAGCCTATCCGTAGCAGCTCACCGGCTGCTTTGGGTGCTGACGTTGCAGCTCACCGGCTGCACTGGTTGCTGAAGAGGCAGCCCGGCGGCTTCGACTTCTCATTTAGGCTGAAGTGGCAGCCAGGTGGCTGCGGTCTAGATGAGATCGCATTGCAGCCATGGGACTTTACTCGGTGCGCAGCTCAACTGCTGCGGCCCTAGCTGGTATGCCACATGGCGGTACTATTGCACCTGCTGCCGTTGCAACTGGCTAGCTTGAGTTGTGGTCTGCCTGCAACCTGCGCAGCCAGCTCACTGCAGTTGTGGCTGGTTTGCGAGCTACGCAGCCTGCTGCGGAAGCAGCACCCGCGGCTACAGCAGTTGCTAGCTGCGGGCTGCGCATCCTGCTACGGTAGCACCACCACCCGCGGCAGTGGCGGCTTGCACTGCTTGTGCGAGTAGGTCACAACCAATGGCTGCCGACGCCGCCATGCTTGACCCTATCTTCCCTTCGCACTCGGGTGAGGGAACACTTCCCTCAGCTCTGATACCAGTAGATGATCCCTTACTGCCGTTCAGACACGCTCTACACACTATTCTGTGGAAGAGGGGGAGAACGGTAGGTGCTTAGGTCAAACAAATTCGACAAAAGCCATGGGGAACAATAGAGAACGACAAGGAGCAAGGCAAAGCTAGGGTAAGATTGGTTTCGGCAGCGTTTCAAGTCGAATCCGAGTTGGGCAGTCGGATCCGAGTTGAGGACTCGGAATCCGACTTGGGACAAGTTTGGTTTCGCCTAGTGCAGTACCGGGACACTCCTCGGATCCGTCTATCGCGAAGCTGCTTGAAACTACTAGTCTTGATATCGGGCAACCAAAACAAAGCACTTCCTGATAGAATCCACGTCAGAAATCGTGCCATCCACGAGCGGAACACTACCCGTGGCACAAATAAGCTCGTGGCTGTGCATCTGGACCCACTTCTGTCCAGGGTTCGCATCGCCGCGACCATCGGTTTCATTTCAAACCAGGAGTTCGGCCGAGAAGTCTGGATTTCAGGTGCCGGGGTTTGTGGGTTGGATTGTCATATCGCGAGGTCTGTTTGGCTATTTCTTCTGTCTTGTCCACGATATCTCTGCACCTGGAGCGATGACTTGCAATGCCTGCCGTGATCGCTCTAAAGGGTCCACGTCGGCGCCAAGTGGACTGTTTAAGGATATTTTATGGCCTGCCCAGACTCTCACGAGGCCGTATCGAGTAGACGAGTCCGTCTGCGAGGGAGTCGACTCGGAATCCGACTCCAACATCAAAATCCGACTGCGGCTCCGTTCGTCGACTCGGATCGGATGAACTCGGTTGAATCCAAACTTACCCTTAGTGAGGCCCTCTGTTGGTGAGCAACAAACTAGCACGCTCCAAACAAACTCGCTAGCTCGATCCCACCAACAGAGATGAACTCAACCTTCCTAATTTCCTCATATGCCCTTGCATTGATGTCCGAACATCTTTGGCACCATATCAGTCCACAATTCGTAACCATTACACCACCCGACTAGTCATCATAAACTGTTGTGACCTTTTCCTGGTTCACAATCCACGTTTTAGCAACAAAAAGTCATATTGTCCCTCTTGGAGAGCGTTAATGCTCTTCTCATCTGTCCTGTTCTCTCTGCCACAGTGCCGCCGGCTTGACACTAGCCAGCATCCAGCCGTCGATGGATCCTCGTGCCCCTGCGTGTACATGAACAGCAGCCGGAGGGTCACCATCAGTCACCGTATATGCACATAAAACAACACAATATGCAGCAAATCATCAAAGGGTCTCCTAGAGCACTGGCAGGTTACCAAATACCTGGATCTCAACTACAGGGAAAACTCTACCAAACCATGCATGGATGAACAAGGTGGCCATAATGCACCATACATGTCACAGACGAAGTAATGTAGCTGATATAGCATCATCGGGGCAAGCCGAGAAGCTCTCGTTACACAACAAAATCTAATACTCAGGGAGCTCAAAGCACATACACCAGCACTCCCCCTGGGATTCAAGAGCTGTCAACAAGGTACTAGCCAAGAAGGTACACAGGCTCGTCCTTGATAGGAGAATCCTAGAACATGGAACTCAACCCCGCTGTGCAAGATCATTGAGTTCCTGAGTGTTGGTCACCAGCAACGTACAACCAACTGCAGTTTACCCCAAACACAAATAAGGGGTCTCCCACATCATCCGTACAGACCACCGAGTGTCAGGGTCTTGACCAAAGAATAGATCTCACCGATACATACATCCATCCATCCTTGAAGATGCAACTGCTCATTTGGTGGCAAGAACGCAACATCCGCATCTCAACAATGAGTTGGCTCGAAGACCACACAACACTCCCCCTTGAATACTGAAGCCAGAAACATTGTTTAAGGACACAGGACCACGAGAACTTGCCGGTTCCAACTTCGTCCGTACAAATGATAGCATTGCTGCATGACCACAAAACCAAGCTACAGCAATGTGGCAACAGGTTTTGTGGGTAGTTGTTTCCAAAATGTGTCATTCGCTTTTTGTGTGGTCGCATACTACACTGAGACAGGAATTGTGCGCCGCCTATGAAAAACACAAGATTTTTTCCAGTAGTGAACAGTTTAGCATGCATCTTTGAGGATGTGATCTCCACCAATTAAAATCCATCCATGGACAGAATCTGTTCAAATTGACGTATGAACTCTATGTAAACACAGATATAAAAGATGTACTCATTTTTGTGAGGTCTATGACTAGTGAAGATCTGTCTGAACAGCTATGTGGAAGTCTTGTCCTGCAAGCCAGAATCATCCTCTCCTCCTCCCCCCATCCACAAATTGTAGAAGGGGAGTGTACTGTAGCATGTATCCGGTGGACTATGCAAAAATTTCACAAATTTACATTCAGAGTTGCATTTTGTTTCCTTGATGTTTCCCTCCATCCATTGCATTCGTGTACTCTAGTCAACCCCTCCCCTGTACATTGTCCAATTCACCCAACATATACAGTTTTAACCTTTGGAGGGAGGGAGGATCCCACTCGTTATCAGATGGACCAGTTGCCCAAGACCCCCTCCTCCCTCCCAAGTTTGGAAAGTTTATGAAGCAAATGAATCACTAGGTTAACATGATTTTTTTTTAGAGAGGGAAACTTTCCAATGGTGTAAATTTGTAGTTAAATCATCGACGATGTTCTCATCTTAGTTGACACAAACAAATCTATAAGCAAAACCAAACATGTGGCTTGACACCGATAAGTGTATCTCTTGCATATGGGGTCCTTTGAACAAGTAGGTGCCACAATCGCAACAAGAGCAAGAATCTAGGTGATCCACCCTACATACCTCCCATTCTATATGGGTAGTACATCACTATGTGTACAAGGTGGATGGTTTAACACACACACACAAGTGTACAACTCCGATGTCTAATTTGTCAAAAAATGTATCATAGGAAAACATTCATAAAAATTCAAAATGTTTTCCCCGTGTGCCTCCGACATGAAGCGACTGTCTGGAGGGGGTGTTGATTTGACATCAAAGAAAAAAAGGACATTGGAAAACGCCACCCAACATGGCATATAAGAAACCTCGTGTCCATTGGTGTAATGATATTGAATGAAGGATAGTGTTCTTTAGACCAGGAAAATGAATAACGTCTTTTTGCCTCATATGCAAAACAAATGACATATTGGACAGAAACACTCATCCTTGTAAGAAGAATGTTAAACTTTACAAAAGGCAGCAAAGCCCTGTAATCATCGGCTGTTATGGTTCTAGGAACAATATTGACAAGAGATGCCACTTGAATGGTAATTCAAATGCCTCTTTTGCAACCTATTTGACTAGCTCACATTTGTCGCCTTTACTCATATAATGGGTTGTGGTAAAAATCTTCATGCAGTCCCTGATTAGGTATTGGTATGTTGACATTTTCCATTATTCAAATAGACACACAAGGAACACCGTATCATTGCAAACATGTATCATGTTTGTATATATTTTATAGATGTAAATGACCACCTTTTTACTTATTTGTGCAAGGATTTCAACCTAGCTTTCCCTCGCTGCCAATTTTACCATTTCTGCTCATGGAATATGTACCACATGTTTTTGAAATCTCCAAGAATCCTCCTTTACATTAGCATCTTTAATGTACACAAACAAACCGTAGTGGATGGTGTATTCAACAAATGTTTAAAACCATTTTAAGTGATCAGTACATTAGCCAAAATTTCAAGCAAAAACTTTTTTGTGCGTGGTCGTCTAGAGTGCCTATTCATCATGATGTGAATTTTCATATTCACTGTCAGGGTCAACTTTGTTGTAAGCATGCGAGGGGTGGTCCCTTCATTACAGGTCGAACATCCAAGGAATTGGATGTTCAAAAGCTGGTCATGGAGTTATCGCCTACTTGGCATGTGTACATGGCACAAGGACCCAAAGTGCCCATCTAGCAGACAACCATCTCCTGCAAACAGATTTTTTTTTAAGGAAAGTGCCCACCATCAAACAAGATCACCCGGATCTCAAACATGATTCACTGAAGTGGCTAAGAATCATTGTGAAAACACATGGGCGAATCAAAACAACTGTTTTTTCTGAGTATCCTTTCCAGTAAAATAGATGCGTATTTTTTACAAGTGATTGGTCATAAGTGAAGAAAGTTGGGTCAAGGTCGAATGCTGGTCACAAATGGAGGCATGCAGTCACTGACAGCAGCTCACACGATGAACATGGTAGTAGAGCAAGCATACATTGAATGTGCTTGCTTTTCTAATGGGTTGTGGAGAGATTCACATGCATGGGTTTAGGTTTTATACCTTCCTATCAAATATGGCATGTGAATTCATGAACTCTGAAATGCTACGTCTACAGATTGGTCATCCCTATAGACATTGGTTTTGCGTATGGGTTCCACAACTCAAAATAAATCAACTAAGAATAGTAAAAACCGATGGTGAAGACGCCAAGTGGTCATTATTGTTCGGTTTCACAAAGAAAACATGTATAGTGTATTGTTGAGATGGAGAAATGCCTTGTCGTGTGTGTTGTCTGGTTACCACATCAATCGTGCCAAATCCTGGTTGACCATGCCATTACGTCCCCGTAGTATAAGATGGATGTGAGGCTCCAACAATGTTTGTTGATACACAAGCAGGACAAGGGGAAGCTGACTTGGCAGAGTGTTTTTAGTATTTCATAGGAACTCTGCAAGATGGTCCAGATTGAACAAGGAAAATGCTAGGGTTGATGAAACTGACAAGATGATGACTTGGATGAGGCGATGAAAACATGAGGTACACAAATCCTATCATGTCCCATCCAAGTTAACTTGGATTACTCCAAATGTACCCCTAGATTCATTTGAATCAACATGTTTAGTTGGGTTGGCCGTGGTCGGCAACATCGACATCGCTAATGCCATCCTTCTGGTCTATGCCACAACATTGTTACCTGCACTAGCTGCAAGTTCGTAGGGCCTTTACTGTTTCCTCGTGGAAAATGGCCACATGATACGTAACAGGCATTTGTGTTTGGATACAATGGTGATTTTGAATTGTCTATTTTCCCATTGAATCAACAACCATGTTGTAGCTAAGTTGCTCAATTCCGGTCATAATCATGCTTATTTTGGTGAGTCCTCCACATGTTTCCAGTATGTAGTGTTTGGATTGCATGAACCATAGAAAACGCTAACAATCCATAGTTGTAACCTTACACATGTATTTTTTGGATGATGGACATCAATCTTATCTGAGATTTGTTCATAAGAAATGTAGGGAAGCTTCTCATTCATTTCATGCTAACGAGCTGTAACAAGAAATAGACGCAATCAGTTGCGTTCTAATAGTTGCTTCATGTTGGTGGTCCACATACCTATAACTAATCTCCAGTTTAATCCTTCTTAACAGGGACATTTGAGTGGGTGAGAAAGGCCTTAATCTCTTCAATCAAATAAGAGTATTATTGTATGCATACAAAATTTTCTCGAACATACTTCTTGTGACTTCCCACCAAAGTGGCCACTTCCAGAAGGCCACTTAAGGTGAGATGTTTTTCCTATACCATCTAGGAAACCAGTTAATGAAATCATGGATATGGTGTTGGTGTGACTTCTTGCAATGATCAGCAAAGGAAGTTGTTAGGCAATACCATAGAGAGAGAAACTAGGTGGCGCACGTTTCATTCTAGGGGGCTACTTGGAAGAAGAATTTGAGAACATTAGAGCTCACAACAGATGCTTTATTCTTCTCTCATTGAACCCCTACTAGCGTTAGTGTCTTTAATAACTCTAGTGTAAATCAACAGGTTGATATCACCTGATGCGTTCTATGATTTCTGTTTTTTGTGTTGCAACTACCCACTTTTGCATAGACCATGGTTTTGGAATCACTGCATATCATCGTGATGTTTTGAGCAACCCGTCATGATCTGGCAACCAGTGTGGTCCAAATTGTGTCCATCATGTGGCTTAATAACTAGTGGCACTAATTGCACTGGTGAATTCTATCCTGGATATCCTTACATCCAAAACTTATTAAAAAAAAAAAATGAAACATACTTGTTGCCCACACTGGTATGCAGAAGGCTGATTGGCATTCCTGTGAATGCACCCTCTTTTGATTTACATACTTTGTGTTGGTATTCTCACCGTACAAGAAGTGAAAACAGTGTTAAACATTTATCCATACCATGCATGCATCATCTATGGGAAAATTCTAAGGACACTATCGCATTGTGGTGCAGTTGAGTGAAAGGAAAGTTTTCTACTATTGGTATTCTTTGAGGGTGTTATTTCCTTTCAATTTTGATACATTTGATGAAACGTTTGTGCTTATGGGCTCTTCCGGATGATTTACCAGGGTAGAATACCATGACATTGTGCTGCTTATCATGCATGGATTCAACGCGGTATGAAACATGAGAATGGGTGATCTCATAATGTTTAGATTGGGACTGTCACTTACTTGAAACATGGTGAAATTGGGCATCTTGTCAAGTTTTAGATACATTCTTGGTGAATTCAATCATAGAAACAACATAGCTTGAAAATTTTGGTTCATGACTCTGGTGCTAGGATGGATCATTTGCGAGTGGAGATTTCCTCCCTAATTGGATAATCCCAAAGAACATATGTTGAGAACATGGAATAATTTCTTGATTATGAAATCAAGAAACAACAATAATCTAGCTTCAAATAGTGGCGTCTCTCTCTACTCGGGAAACATATGTTACGGCGTATGACAAGACTCGGGTATTAGTCATTACTTGCAGGTCTTGAGTGATGCTCGAAGAGAGCGGCCACTGATTGTATGGTTGGCTGTGCATCTTGTTTGCGTTTTTGTTTAGACCCAGCCGGCATATGACAAGACATCATCTTTTACAACGAATAAGACAGACATATCACATGGCATAAGAGGGTTACAATATCCCCGTCACTCTCATTGTGTGCTGCAAATCTCCCCATCCATGGCCCATGTACTTTACTCAAACATCATGGAAGGAATATGAAGCCAAACAAAATGAAGATTAACATTGTTTATCAATTGATGAGGTCAAGATTTACAATGATTACCAGCTGGGTGCAACATTTTGAACAAGGCAGTCATGTGTGACCAACAATGAATCTTTGGACAAGGAGTTCAAGGGCTAGGTGTTTGAGGTCACATGCGGCCATGGCAAGGTTGGTACTGTTTTGAATCAGTGATTTCTTATCCTTGGTGGCCAAAATAAGCAGAAAAAATTCTATGTGGTTGGATTCAATGGTTTTCTGAGTTCGACCAACACTGTCACTCGTGTCGTTTGCAGGATTCCTGCATCAACACATTATAGGTATCCAAGCAATAAATCTTATCCCTTTGTGTTAATCCGTCTGGATTGGATTTTTATAAATCTTGTTCAGTTAACCTAATAGGATCCGTGTAGTGTATCAATTTTTGGACGACATCAGTTCAACCACCACCATGCGCGCCAACCATAGTGGGATGTAAGTTGTAAACAGTTTTACATTTGTCCACAAATGCGGAAAAACCCCTCTTGGCCTGACCGTGATTGTACCGCCTATGAGCAGCACCAATGAATGGAGATGTGCAGCACACAACTTGCAGACTCCCTAATTCCCGATGAGAAATCAGGAAAAACTTTGCCCATAAGTGTTCTACCATGAAATACAACCATTGTCAACCTCATCCATCAACATGCAAAGGGGTACGATGTGATTCCATGGTTATTGTCACTGAAACAACAATTGGCGCTGAAAACAAGTACACAAATGCATTGTGTGTGTGTGTGTGTGTGTGTGTGTGTGTGTGTGTGTGTCCCGTGCCTTTGTGTTCCCAACTATGTAACCGGTCCACACAAGGATGGATTGATCAGAGAGTATGAAAAGATGTACCGGCATAAGTTTGTTTTTATCAATTTAAAAGGGTAGCAATCATGTGGCATACAGCAGCTGGCTTTTGCTCTCACACCAAAGTACAAGATGGCATCAATCATCGAGATATAGAAGTAAGTGGCCAATGCCGAGTCCGAGGTTGTCAAGAACTAGAAACGTTTGGTCCCGGTTCTAAAGAGCAACACGAGTGGCAATTGGTGCCTCTAAAGTAGAAGCACACGAAAAGGATCTTGTATGCAATGAAGGAAGATGTACCCACCACGTAGTGCATCCATCGTCTCATGGACATGGGCCACCTTTAACAAGATGTAATCCGCCATGCAGTATCATTCATGTAGATCCTCATCAAGTCCCAATAGCCAGCAAAGCCAACCTTTGTGGTATCATAGTGGGTCTCCTACAAGGAGTGCATGCAATTGAGGTGTGGACCTATGACCTTGCTTGGTTTCCACCAACGAGTTTCCAATGACCATGACATGCATGAGAGTTGAATAGGGAAACGATAGGATCTCACCCATTCGTGTAAACATTTTATGAAACAAATTGCAGTTTTTACTTAGGAAATATGAGGTATTAATTAGGAGATGTTTTTTGCAACAGGGGGAAGGATCACTCTTTTGGTTCATGAGTGAGGGTGCAGCAGCTTTGTAACATTGGTCGTGTCGGCCCCTTTTGTGGGCACGTTGCTCAGTAGCTGAAGGCTCCATCTTATCTACTGATTTTTTGGCATGTTCTGCTAACTTACATTCGTGTACGTTTTAAAAAACCATAGCCATTAACCTTGTCCCTCAGCACCAACAAAATCTGGGCCCAAATTCACATTGTTCGTGAAACACATGAACTTCAAGCATTTTCACAACTATTTGAGTCACATCGTACCAGGCTAGTGAAACAATGCATCCCATCACTTCGAGACATTTGAGATAGCAACTGAATTTGGATATGAATTCTGGATTAGTGATAGGACCACTCATGTGGGATACCTCAAGGTACCATACAATACCGTGTTGGGCCTTTGTATCTCAAGTGAAATCCACGTACCACATTAACTCCTAGAATCTTACTGAAAACAATTCAGAGAAGTTTTGGTCACACTAAATACTCCTTGTGTCTAGTTCTGAAACGGTTGGAAACTAGTTCGCTTCAAGTTTTGAATAATGGAAAACAAAAAATGCCTCCAGTGTGAGGCTTGATTCTCACTCATGCGCATGTGTGCCTTGTCAAACAACTGTCAACTGTGCGCAAAATCTCATGGAATTCGCCAAGGTCAAATAGCTTCACTTTTCATATTTGTTTGTTTGTTTTTGTGGCATTAGACAATGCCTCAGAGGTGGTCAGCCTTCAAACTGGCGCCATTATAGTACAGGCTTACAGCATAGTTGCCCCTCTGATGACTGTGGTCATCCCCATATTAGCATCCACTGGATAAAGATCCACAGGATTATATGAGACATCTTGCCCTCACGAGAAGGTCACCCAATAAACCTCCACCCCTCGAGGTGTACTTTTCCACTGGTTGTAACTATGTGAAAGGGGGGTTCTGAGTCCTGTTTTACACGCTCCCCTGAAAAACGTGCCCCCCCCTGGTTGGTAGACGTGTGGTGCGAGATGACTCTGAGAGATTTTTGAGGAAAACACGCGGACAGGAGAGTTCTAGAAAGGGAAGATGTTGACAAAGCATAAGAGAAACAATTTTATTCTCTCTGACTTGGAGGCATCTGAACAGGAATCCAAGTGTCTTATGTGTGCATAAGACACTGGGATTGAGTCCAGTACACACGTTAAATTCATCACTTCAATTCCTTTCTTCAAACTCTGATTGTATGGTTTGGAGGTAAATCTGTACTTCTACAACTTCTGTGATGTGATGATTTTCCTTTTTAGGTACTCTGCAGAGTAGGCCAGAGGGTTTCTCTGTGTACCCAGTTATGTACCAGAACTCGAAAGAGTCAATGGCATTCCCGCACATACCATTAATTGTTTTTACCTATTCTCAAGGTAGGTGTTTTCATACTTTGCCTAGAACATTACATTGTGCTTGTGTGAGTTTTTCAATATCGTGGGTGAAAGCGTTTCGAGCTCAAAAGGGCTATCTCCGGGAAGAGATGCTTGATTTGCATTTTTTTTCAAACATGAAAAGATCACGCTGATCAATTTCAAAAGGGTGGTCCTTTGGTTTGAGTAGGAATCGATCATAGCTCAGGTACTCTTCAAGGAATTCTAGAGGTTGGTGAACCATCTTGAGTGTTGAACACGTTTGTTCTACAGAGTTATAGAGTATTTGAGAAAAACATTTTATACAAATGCATGGCACCTTGGGCTTGGATGATAGTTCCTGGGCGAATAATCCTAGTCTTTGTTTCCTTTGCGGGGTGATGGCCAAATTCTTGTTGACAAACCAAAGTTTTTTTCTTTTTTGGTTCCGGATAGAAAGTTTTAGATCAGGTTCTTGATTTGCTTGAGGATTTCCAGTGGGAGGGAGAGGGAAAGATGTCCGACCGGTAAAGGAACTTTGGATAGAGGTACTTACCGGCCATGCACCGTTTAGTTAGCAGGGAAAAGTGTTGCCTCCTCCATGCTTTGATTGATATGTGTCGTTGATTTCTAATGTTTTTCCACATTGCCGTGGACGTCTAGATTGAGGCCTAATGCACGTTGTGATTGTTTGGTGCAGATATAAAGTGAACATGTGAGGATCCTTGAGTCTGTTTCAGCTCGAATCATGAAGGTCTTACAGGCGTTTGATTTAACACCCATCAAATCATGGCATTTGACTAGGATGTAAGATGTTGTATCCAACGCTTCTCGGTATCTAACATAGATAGTGTTATCGTCTCCATTTGTACCAAGAAATGGGATTTGGGGATCCATGACTTAAAGGTCTGGTTCAATAGTTCCATACCAATAGTGACAAGTAGTGGAGCGATTGGGCAACCTTCTCAGACACCAGTTCTTGTGGTCATTGATGCCCCTTAACCAGGACTCTTGTTGTGGTTTGAGTTAGCATAGTTCTGATCCACTGGATGAAAACGGGAGGGAAACCCATAGGGCACACTGTATCGTACAGGTGATCCTTGTTTTAGGTATAATATGTTTTCTCAAAGTCTGCTAGGAAGATGGTGAAGTCTTCCTTGGAGTGATGAGCCCAGTGTCGGAGGTCAAAGATGCATGCTGGAGCGTCTTTAACATTCCTTCCGTGCACAAAGCCTGCTTGGTCTGGGACTATTGTGTAGGGAAAGACGTATTTGAGTCGGTTTTCTGGGATCTTTGCCAGAGTTTTACAGCTAGAGTATTGAAGAGAGACCAGCCTGTAGTTCCTGATATCAGTATGGTCTCCTTTCTTGAAGAATACACTTGTAACAGAATTTGTGAATGGTGGCTGCTAGGATTTGCTAAAGGATCGTTAAAGAGGTTTTGGAAATTCTTTGGAAATGTCGTGAGGATTTGCTTGATAAAAGTCACTCGGAAGACCATCTGGCCCAGGCCACTTCCCTTTAGTGAAAGAGTCAATAGCTTCTTGTTTTTGTTTTAGTGTGATTGGTGCTCTCAACATTTGCAAAAAGTGATGAGGGACTTGGGGGAGGAGAGGGAGGGGGGGGGGGGGGCCTGGCTTGGTTGGAGAGGGGGGAGAGGGTGTATAGCTCGATGTGGAAGGTGAAAACAACCAATTGCATGGCACCAATGTCACCAGTGATAAGGTTTCCTTTGGTGCATAGTACTGTGATGACCACAACTTGTTTCCTGGCTTTAACAAAGCTAGTAAGGAATTTTGTGGAGGGGTCTTTAAACCATCAAGGTTGTTTAAGATTCCTGTGTTATGAAGATGAAGTTGAGTAGAGAGAGCACATTTAGAGAGAGAGTTCTCAAGGTTTTGTATCTGAATTGCGAGTTGTGGGTTGTGTGGGTGTTTACATTTGTCTTTTTGAACTTAAAGAAGGTTGTCTTGTTTGGGTCCGTACACTGTGTTCTTGGACACCGGATTTTATGAGATTATTAATGAAAGCTCAGGTATATCCTTCCCACATAGGGCTGTGATTTTCTTGGAAAATTTTGAGTCCTTTTGGTCAATGGAGGAGCGATGTTCTCATCTTCCATATCCCTTTTCTGTGTGCTTGGGGAGTGTTATGTATGATTTAAAAAAGGAGGGATGCTATGTGATGTGTGACTGTGGATGATAGGGGAGTATGAGATATGGTTTTTATGTGGTTACTGAAAAGAGGGGAGTGGTAGATGTGGTCAAACCGAGAGGATTGTTTGTGTGCTGCCAAGTGAAAGGCGTATGCTTTGGAGGACGTGTCAAAGGTGTAGTCGGTGTCGGATAATTTGTCCCATAGTTGTCCCATAGATTGCAAGGAGGGAGGGTCCATCTTTTTATCCCTTTTCCAGCATTAGGTCGATTTTCCTAGGCATGATACATAATCCTAAAATCCCCTGCCAGCATGTCCGTGGGGTTTTCTGGGAGCGTGTTGAATGCTGCCTAAAAGGCTATCCCTCCTTTGGATTTTTGAGTTGTGTGTACTACTGTGATTATGCACAGCAACTTTAGGAAAGAGAAGTTTTGTTGAGTGATTCTTGAGTTGTTTCTGGGGCAAGAACGGACCGAGTCAAGTCTTTTAGGATTATGTATCATGATAGATCCTGCTGTGTGCGCTGATTCTGATTCTGAAGTGAGTACCTTCCAATTTTTTAGGCATGCCGAGGTAAAATGGCTCTTGCAAACCATTGTGGCAGGCTCACTCAATTGGGTCTTTTCACACGAACCCATGCTGATCTCCCGTGCCTCGTCCGAGTTGCTTTGCTCTTGAAACTTGAGATGGAGTGCTCGCAGTCCGCCAAGCTTTGAGCGAATCCACTCGGAGTTGCTAGGACTTGCTACGACTAAAGAGCTAAAGCAAGTTCCAGAAACTCTTGAGTCCACGTTGGACGGTCCCATGTTTGCGTGACTGATGAGCCAAGAAAACAGACTCTTGTAAACAGCGCACAAGAGAGGCGCAGAGATGACTTGCTTCACCTTCCGGTGTGAATGGCAAACTCATAGCTACCTATTCATTTCATACACCTGTAGCTTGTACGCGTGTGGACACGTGGCAGAGTTGCTTCGGGGTAGTGTAGAAAGACCCATTGATATTGTGCAACCTTGTCAATTTCATGCCAATAGTGCAAAGGAAAGCAAAGTTGCAACGGTGATTTGAATACGCTTACTTCGAATGTTCCAGAAAGGTCCATGATTCATCCCTGAGTGTTCATAATAGCCTTTTCTTCTAAACACCTTCACAAAAGCATGTGTAGTTCTAGAAGGTACTCCGGTGTTTTGCTCGCATGCATTGTGAGGCAATAGACAGAGGCAACAAAGGATGTGAGCACGAGGGATGAAAGCATTGGAAAAATGCATGTTTGTGATAGACACTTGGTCCTTGTGTGCTACCTGGAAGAATATTGGGATTAAGCATGTCGTGCCTCATGAAGGTTGACTATATCATCATATGCAACCAACTTCCTCATTTTGTGGGTACAAGGAGTTTTTCAATAATTATTTATTGAATAAATAAAAATTTATTCAGTATCAAAACCCAAAATCTAAAATCTGGGATGGAGGCCTTTGGCTAGCCTCATTATTGTGGCCATCTAAGGCACAACTGGATCATATCAACTAAACATCAATTTTTTTGGTAGTTAATGCTATTCTTTTGGTTTTTAATTAATCCTAAATATCTCATCCTGGAGTTATTTGCGCCTTTCTTGGCTGGAATGAGATGAAAGGCTGGGTCTGAATCTGTTACGTACCAGACGTATACGAGTCCCTAACCTTTTTGAGTGGGCATTTCCGTTATTACACAAATATCCCACCGCGTCGCAAGATCTCAATGTTCACTCAAAAGGTTGAGGGCAAACCGGCCAACTGCCCTTGCTCCCAATGAACCTTCATCAACCTTCTGACAATTTTGACCACTCTCGCAGATCTACGACAGAAATGTCACAACCTTTCAGTCAACTTCTCGAGGCACCGAGCTGAATGTAGACTTGTAAAGATGCATCTGGCATCTTCACCATTGATTCTGAAGCCCATCAAATTCTCGGCGGACCTTCTTGAATACGACCACTCACGACACAACTCCACACACGTTGCTTGGAAATTGACCCAACGACCCCAGTTATGCCTCATTCGTAACTCGACACTTGTATATACATGTTCGAATATTTCCACACTTGTCATCAAAGTACACTTATCGCTGATTATGAATTGTTCAAGTCTCCCAAATTCTGAATTATGTTTTGCCCTTCAACTTCTACGTGTTCACCATCTATGCTTCTTTCGGTGAAAACTTGGCATCAGAGCACAGCGGTGCTGGAGAGACGTCTGACTACTTTACCCATCCAGAGGACTACCTCGCACAAGCCGTCAGCGCATCTCGCACATCAAGAAAAGGGACAAAAGGGCTGGGAAGTCGTAGAGAAACGAGTCGAGAAACAACAAAGGGAAAGAGTGAAAGGCGTAACTCTTGTCCATGAGGAGGGATCTGCGCTGAACGATCACCCACATGAACAGCCTATGACGTCACAGAGGGTTTCCGAGATCGCAGAGTTCGACGAGGGGTACGAGGATGACTAACCAGCGATGTTACAAAGAGTTCAACCTCGAGGATACAAAAAGTCGCAAAACGGTACCAACACTATTGGATGGAGGAGATTCTCACAGTTTTGCAAGCAACCACATGGTTTGTAAGATGGCTTTGTACACCAAACCAGGGATCATTGAAGGAAAAACCATTGCCGAGGGATTGCAAGTATAGAGACTCTGAGAATCGCTACAATTACAAGTGGGATACCTACGAGATGTAACGGTCTGGAGGTCATGTCCAACGAGTGACCACAAAAATATTCTCGGACGAGACTTTCGGTACCAACACAATTCGCAAGTCGACGAGAATAGTGGCAAAGTCTATGTGGAAATCGACGGCGCCAAATGACAACTTTGACGTGTGGGGCGGAAGACGACAAATGAAGCAGTAGAGGTGGAAGCAGCAGAGGAATTTGTAATAGCCAAGAAGCGACAATTTGTGTAGCCGATACCGCTCAACATCGTACAACTAGGAGCTCGTGCGTGGCTCATACATCTTGAGCTAATGGAGGATGCGCAAGTGGCAGCAGCCAACTTGTCGACCTCATCAGCCTCATTGACATCAACAAAGTTCTCGATGGTACCCAAAGAGTTCGCACCACTCATACAAGAGTTTGCGAATGTCTTCCCCAAGGAACTCCCAAAAACCTACCACCTCAACAAGATATCGACCATCGCATCAAACTGAAGCCGGGCAGCCGACCCACAGTCCAATGGGCCCATCGGATGAGCGATCTCGAGCTGACCGAGTCGAAGAAGTGGCTTGACAAGATGCATTGTCAAGGGTTCATCCGCCCATCTACGTCGCCATACGCTGCACCAGTACTGTTCGTCAAAAATAAAACTGATGAGTGTTGGCTCTAGCGTGTGTGGAGGCACCCTCAAGGATGCCTAGCTCTCACTGATGTACGCTACCACTGTTTGGGTTGCCAATGGACACCAATAGTGAAGAGTGTGGAGCACAAGGATCACGAGCAGGACACCTCGCACTCAGTACAACTGAATCAAAACACGTTTTTGTTTGTTAGCATAGTGAGACTTCATCAAATCCTTATAGCATGTGATCTAAGCTTTCCAAGCACACCCAAAATGGAGCAGTAGAGCCCCTGTTACGGCCGTCGAAGTGACCCTTGGTGGAGCCGCCCACCTTGCCTTGCTCGGTAGGCAACGGGAGGGGCTTTGACAATGTCTTCGTCAGAGCGCCTTTCCTTTCCCTAGAGTCAAGAAAAGTTTCATCCTAGTCAAGGAGGTCCTTAAAGTTACCTCATTCATACCTCTGGTGCATTTGGAGCCCATTAGGAACGAACTCGGATCACTGGCCGTGGATTATCCCGCCACCCATGGCCAGGTACCAGATTCCACCCGCCCAACACCCGATTTTTGGACTGGGCTAACTTTCTGAATACTCACTCAAATCGAGAAATTCAAAGCTCTATCCTGCATGGAAAAATCCAAGGAATCCAAATCTAAATTCAGATTAAGTGCTTGACAAATCCTCATTTGTCTAACCAGGGAATACGATCAACGGTACTCATGGCGAGGGGCACACCATGTCAACAATCTCCCCCTTGCACCGTAGCCTTGATGCCTTGTCCTTGGAATCTGTAGCATTTTGAACTTCACTGCTCAGCAAAGCTTCATGCAGCTTGCATCATGCCTGTCCTTGGGCTGTGCCTTGGTCATGGCGTCGGCGAGAATGCGCTTAGAGCCACAATGCACAATAGTCGAAGCTCCCTTCGCCACCCATTCTCGAGCGTAGTGATGCCGGATCTCAATGTGCTTGGTCATCCTGTGTAGTACCAGGTTCAACGTAAGGGTCATGGTACTCTTTTTGTCAACATTGAGTACCGTCGGCTTCCTTTGTGGCTCCCCGATCTCCTTAAGCAGTCATTGCAACCACAGCGCCTCCTTTGCAGCTTCCGTAAACGGGATGTACTCCACTTCGGTGCTCGACAGCGCCACGCAGTCCTGCTTCCTGCTTACCCATGAAACCACTGCACCACCAAGCTCAAACACGTACCCCGACGTTAGCTTTCTGTCATCCACATCACCAGCCCAGTTGGCATCGGAGTAGCTGACCAACTCAAGGGATTCGTCGCGCGCTCCCTTTCCAAACACGAGCCACGACTGTTTTGTCGCCTTGAGATAGTGGAGGATCCACTTCACCGCTTGCCAATGCAGCGGCCCGGGGCCAGCAACATAGCAACAAACTTGGCACTACGCGAAGGCTAGGTTGGGCCGCATCGCCACCATGGTTTATATGATGCTCCTTACCGCGGACTGGTACGGCACACCTGCCATCTCCTTCTTCTCCTCATCCGTGCTCGGTCCCATGATCGAGCTCAGCTCACACGTGGTGGTCATGGATATTCCAATGGGGTTGCACTCCTCCATGTTGTAGCAGAGGAGCACCTCTTGCATGTACTTTGCCTACCCCATCTCTAGCGTGCGTGCCTTGCGGTCCCTCTTGATGGCGACGCCAAGGTAGTACTCGAGCTCGTCCATGTCGGTCATTGTTAAGCGACAGCCCAGTTGCCGCTTCAGGTTTACCAACTCCTCCATGTCCGATGACATGAGGATGAGGTCGTCCATGTAAAGGACCATGATCTGGTGCAACCCCGGCTGCCTTTGCACATACATGCTCTGATCCGCTTCGCAGTGCTTGAAGCCAGGCTCAGCCATGAACCCGTCCATTTTTAGGTACCACATGAGTGGCACTTGCTTTAGACCATAGAGCGCCTTGCAAAGCCGGCACACCTTCCCCGGTGGCGCGTCCACCCCCTCTAGCACCTCCACGAGGACCTCCTTGTCTAGGTCACCGTTGAAGAATACGGTTTTCACATCCATTTGGTGGACTTCGTAGTCGCGCAATGCCGCCACTAAGAGGATGAGGCTGATGGAGGCAAACTTTGCCACCGGTGCAAAGGTCTCATCGTAGTGTTCACCCTTTCGCTGGACGTACCCCTTTCCAGCCAGCCGCGCCTTGTCCCGCTCCACCTTCTCCTCCTTGGTGAGCTTCTTCTTGAAGATCCACTTGGAGCGGATGATTTCTGCGCCCTCTAGCCTGTCAATCAGCTGCCAAGTGCCATTCTCTTCATGGGAGGAGAGCTTACATTTTATGACTCCCTCCCACTCAGCTCCATCCTTCCACTGCAACGCCTCCTTGACGGTCTTAGGCTCCTCTTGCACAAAGAATGCTCGCGCAAACCCATTCCAGGTGCCGTAGATCGTACCATTTTGCCGCCCTCCTCATGCGTCCACTTCTTCGAGGTTGTTGCTATTGAGGATGCTGTTGCTGCTGCCACTGCTGCTGCTGCCTTCTTGCGGCGCCACTCGCACCGCTGGCCTGCTCCCCCTCTCTTGGGGACCGTGGAGATACGGGTTCACTTCTCGCCTCCTCGTTCAGCTCCACTACTGCCGGCGCTTCGGGCTCATTGTCTGATTCGGCTGAATGCAGATCAGCCGCTTCCCATCCCCCGGATGGTTCTTGCCGGTTGGAGCTGTTCGGATATCACCCTCTTTTGCGTCCTCCACCGTATCCCCCTCGAGGAGTGGCATCCACTCCCCATGCTCGGAGAGATCCGCTTCCTTGTCTGTCCAACGGCTGTCCTCGTCAAACGTGACGTCGTGACTCTTCACGATCTGCTGCCTCCCGAGGTCAAAGAGCCCGTACGCCTTGCTCCCGCTCTCGTACCAGACGAAGATGCACCGGCAAGTCCGTGGGTCCAGCTTGCCCCGCCCCTCTCGTGCCTGCACAAAAACATGAGTAACACAGCCAAATGTGCAAAGGTGAGCCATAGTTGGCTTCCTCTTGCTCCACACTTCTTGTGGCGTCTTCCACACCTTGGACTCCGCATCCTTTAGCGGCTTTGTCGGCGTCAAGTTCATGATGTATGCCGCTCTCCTTGCCACATCCCCCCAGTAGCACTGCGTGAGGCAAGCATCACTCAACATGGACCGGACCATGTCTAGGATAGCGCAGTTTTCCCTCTCAGCGACGCCGTTCTTTTGCGGAGAATGTGGCGTAGTTTTCTGCCACGCATCCCCTTGCTCTTCATCCATGATGAGCAACCCTCGTACTCGCCGCCGTTGTCACTCCGGAAGGCATTCACCTTCAACTCTGTTTTCAGCTCCACTACGGACACAAACTCCTACATGCACGGCACTCTTCCTCTTGATGATGTAGAGGTAGAGCTTGCGGCTGTGATCATCGATGGAGATCACAAAGTAGCGTGTTCCCCCGATGGAGCTCTCAAATCATCCACACACTTCAGTGTGCACCACCTCCAACTTCGCTGATGCACACATTTCTTTGCCATCGAACAACTGTCGTGTTGCCTTACGGACCACACATGGCTTGTACACGGCATTCTTGGCTGTGTTGGGGCTCTTGACCTCCAGACCCCTCACCACTTCCTTCTTTGCCATGTCCTCAAAAGTTAAGGGAGCGATGTGATAGAGGCCGCGGTGCCACAAGTCCAGGTTTCCATCATCCTTCTTTGCGAGGTGGGCGACGTCGGGCCCTGCCTAGCTGCCAAGTGTCTTTGCACGGAGTAGGTACAGGTCATCCTCTCACTTTCTATGTTCAATCAGCTTTCCATTCCCCACCTTGCGAATGATTGCCTCCTTTTTGAAGAGCACCTCAAACACCTTGTCCGCAAGGCAGCTCACTGACAACAGATTTGCCCCAAAGTTGGGCATGTGGAGCACATCATGAATTGTGCTCGTGAAAACCTCCCCATCCACATCCATCTTGATGCGAACGTTGCCTTCACCTGCAGCCAACTCCGTTTTGCCGTTGGCCACTTCCATACGCCGCTCCGACGCGCTATAGGTGACGAATGTCACCCGGTTGCATTGCATGTGGCGGCCCGATCCGGAGTCAATTACAGAGACTCTCGGATCTTTCAAGTCCACGGAATCCTTTGCCATCATTGCGAGGTCGTCCTTCTTTCCAGCCTTCCCTGGCTGGTCCGACTTCTTGTTGTGGCAGTTGCGTGCTTAGTGGCCTTCTTTGCCACACACATAGCACTCCCCCTCCTTGTCACCTTTCTTGGTGCCCTGCTTGGCACCCTTCCACTTCTTGCCTCCCCCTCCACCTTGAGGGCGGAAGGCGTAGGCGGAACTTGACGTTGCTCCGCTCTCTCTCCCACTACGCCGCATCCATTCATTGTGCACATACTCAGCCACCTTTGGGTAGTTCAGCTCATCGTCAGACCAGCCACCTACGACAGTGATCATGGGACTCCAACTATCTGGCAAGGCCAAGAGGAGGATCATAGCCTGCAGCCGAGGGCCAACCTTCCATCTTGTGGCTACGCACTTGGTGGTGAGGAACTCAATCTGCTACAGGATCTCTGTGATGTCATCGCCTTCGTTAGCTCGGAGGGTGACGAGCCTTTTGAAGACGAAGAGCTGGTTAGCAAGGTTGGTGGACTGGTAGATGGTGCAGAGCTTCTTCCAGGCCTCCGCGGCCTCCGTGCATCCTTGAATCAGTGCGCGCTACGGCAAAGCTAGCGCTAACACCAACAATGCAAACGCCTTCTTGTTGTGCTTCTTGTACGTGTCCGCTTCCTCCGGCGCCGCAGTATCCAGAGGGGCAGTCTCTTTATCGTTGACCAGCTCAAGCAGGCCTTTGTCATCAAGGTAGACCTCAAACTGTCACCTGCACAAAGGGAAGCCGTTGCCGTCAATGTTCGAGACGACGCCTATGTTCTCTTGCTCGGTCGTTGTCATGGCCCACAGCGTTAGCGTGAACGTTGTTGAGCTAGTATCCTTCTAAGAATGTGGGCACATAATCCCTTGTTGGCTGTAGTGGATGTGGAGGCACCCTCAAGAATGCCTAACTCTCACTCATGCACGTTACCACTGTTTGGGCTGCCAATGGACACCAATGGTGAAGAGTGTGGAGCACAAGGATCACGAGAAAGAGTGGTCAGAACATGTCGCATTCAGTAGAACTGAATCGAAACACGTTTTTGTAAGTTAGCATAGTGAGATTACATCACATCCGTATAGACTGTGATCTAAGCTTTCCAACGTGTCCAAGCACGCTCAAAATGGAGCAGTAGAGCCCCTGCTACGGCCGTCAAAGTAACCCTTGGTGGAGCCGCCCACCTTGACTTGCTCGCTGGGCAACGGGAGGCGCTTCAACAATGTCTTTGTTGGAGCACCTTTCCTTGCCCAGAAGTCAAGGAAAGTTTCATCCTGGTCAAGGAGGTCCTTACAGTTACCTCATTCATGCCCCTGGTGCATCTAGAGCCCAAAAGGAACAAACCCGGATCACTGGCAGTGGATTATCCCGTCACCCATGGCGGGTACCAGATTCCACCCACCCAACACCCAATTTTGGGCTAGGTTAACTTTCTGAATCATCACTCAAATCGAGCAGTTCAAAGGTTGATCCTGCATGGAAAAAATCCAAGGAATCCAAATCTAAAGTCAGATCAAGTGTTCAAAAAATCCTCAGTGGTCAAACCAGGGAATATGATTAACGGCACTCATGGCAAGGGGCACACCGTGTCAACAGTGAGATGCAGATGTGCGTGGGCTATCAGGTGTTGAACGAAACTACCATCAAGAACCACCACCCTCTCCCCCGAGCCCATGAAAATTTCGACCAACTTCGAGGGGCTTGATTTTTCTCCAAAATCAACTTACGCAGCACTTACCACATGATTCACATAGCAGACGCCAACATCGTGAAGACAACATTCTGAACTCTCTACGGGTACTTTGAGTTCACGGTAATTCCATTCAGACTCATGAAAGCCGCAGCGATGTTCATGGCAGTAATGAACCACATTTCCCGACCATCCCTCGATAAACTTGTCGTGGTGTACCATGTCAGATTTTGCGCACCTCTCATTGTGCTCTGTTGAGTCCTCCCAGCTTGTGTACATCAGCGTGCACATGACTGATAGCAAGACAGGACGTTGTTGGAGCATCATCCGGTGGAGCCGACGTACACGTCTTGCTGGAGCCTCTTCCGTCAGGCATGTGACATACCCAGCTCCATCGGCGGACCTCCACAGCATTCACGCCGCTGGTGCTCATTGCCTCTGCAGATGCTGCCCGCACACGTCTTGTGCCAGATCTGACTGCACCGTTGCAGTCACAACATCATGTCTATTGTAGGGTCTGAGTTTCAGACTTTTTAGACACAGTTGTGGTTAGGGTGATTCTGGCCCGGACGCTACCTGGGTTGAGGTTGTCATAGCTCCTCACTGGTATTTTTTTTTGGTTATTCTGACCGCACAACTGCATTTGCAGCGTCATTATTTTGACATGGTCTAGTTTTAGGAAACATTACGCCCGGGTTTGGGGCTGTCGGTTGCCTGTCAGGGCTCACCGAGAAAAGAGAGAATTTCCTGATTTGTTGGTAGCCTAAGTAACAAGGTCTGCAGAGCTGAGTTAGGCCCAGTTCTGTAAGAGGTCTCTCAGTTCCATTCATTCTCAGTTGCTAATCACTCATTCTCTGTTTCTATTTGCATTTCTGGCGCTAACTCCTCAGCGCCCAGTTCTCCTCTCACAAGTCTCAGAGGGGCTAAAGAAGGCAGCTGTGCAAAGAAGTGAGCATGGGGCCATGCCTACTCCAGTCATGCTGCAGCTCCCACCAGCCGCTCTAGACTACTTTCTAGCTTGGTATTAGAGCCAGAGAGCAGCAGAAACAGCAGATCTGAGCAACAAGGAGGCGTACAGGTCCCAATCTATGCCGGCGGTCTCAGAAACTCTCCCGTGCGGGGAAAAATCTGCTTGATTTTACTTGGAAGAATTAAATCAATGGGTGGCTTCTTCAAAACACTCCCAACGCGAGAGAAATGCTGCCAAAACATTTTTGGCAGCACTCATCCCGCGACAACGGTAGCGTTGGTGGACTCGCGGCCGGCGAACTGATGGACAATGTTGTGACGTCATCGATGCACGCGGTGATAGCGTCAGACAAGGGAAGTCCCTTGTATCCCTACCTCCCTTCCTTCTCTTGATGTTGTCACCATTGCCACAGCTGCACCAAGCACTACAGATTTGCGACAGTAGCAACAGTACAGCCGCGGCAGCCGCAACAGCCAGTGCAGCAGCCATAGTGGCTGCTGCGACCGCACGAGAGCCGAAGCAGCCAAAACAGGAGCTACAGCTGCAATAGAGTAGTAGTCGCAGCAGCAACAGCAGCATAGCTGCTGCTACTACAACAACTACATCATCCATAGCAATCGTAATAGCCAGAGCAGTTGCAGTATCCACAACAGCCGTAACAACCACGCCAGCAACAGCAGTCGCAGCAGCCACGGCAGCCATAGCAGTCGCAGCACCCACAACAGCCGCAACATCCACAAAAGCCATAACAGCCCCCACAACTGCAATAGAGTAGTACAGCCAGTGCAGCAGCCATAGCAGTCGCAGCACCCACAACAGCCGCAACATCCACAAACAGTTGTGGGGGCTGTTTGAGCTACAACAGTCACGGCAGTTGCAATAGGCACAGCAGCCGTAGCAACCGCAACAGCCGTAGAAGTCGTAACAACCGCATCAATCACAACTGTAGTCACCGTAGTAGCAGTAGTCGCAAAAGCCACAACAGGAGCAATGGCAACAATGGCATGGCTTAAAGGACAGCAACACCCCGCTGCTGATGTAAGAAATGAATAACCATTGCTGACATCAATAGCAGCAAACCAACATCACTACAGACGTCACTAATGACCTCAGTAACAAGGGAAAAAGGGGAAAAAACAAATGAAAACATACGGAAAAAACCAAAGGAAAAACAGTGGCCATGATTGAAAGCCTCGGTGGGGAGGGGAGTAGGTCCTCCTCTTTTGGAGGACCCACCACCCCCCCCCCTTTTCTGTAGCAGCTACAACAGCTATATCAGCAACAGCAGTAGTCACTACTACAATAGTTTTAGCTGTAGTTACAGTGGCAGCAACCAGAACAATAGTGGCAGTAGCCTCTGCAATAGTAGTAGCCTGCGTTGCAACATCACCACTAGCAATAGTCGCAAAAGTAGATGCAACCCCAGTAGGTGCTGCTGCTGCCACTGCTGCACCAGCATCAGTAGCAATAGGATCAGCCTGAGCAGCAGTTGCATCCGTAGCAAAAGCAGCAACAACAACCATAGGCTTTGTCCCCGGCCTCGCTGGCTTGCCAGACCCTCTGGCCACCATTTTCCAGCAGCTTGTAGCATTGATGATGTAGCTTATAACAGTATAGCCGCCAATACCACAGAGTCACGCTAGTGTCACACCAACCTTTATTCCTATAGGGCATGCTAGTCCTGCTATCTCTATCGCTACGCACTACCTGGCCCACTAGCAAACCCAACGCCAATGTCAAACTGTCTTTTCAGTCCTTGGCCCAACTCTGGGTGCCACCCGCAGGCCAAAGGACTTTGAGCCCCCACCCCCGCCGCTCCAGAATGGCGAGAAGTTCCGGAGCTGGAAGCTTGGCTTTTGCATTTGGGTGCAGGGGGAGGGCCTATGGCCATACTACATCCTCCCATACGACTCCACTTAGGCCAACCAGTTGCATGATGCTGGTCGTGCCGTGCGTGACCTTGTCCCCATCGTCCCTCCAGCTGCACACCTCGCTATCGAGCTCTTCCTTAGCAACTTCACCATCGGGGGGACTCCAGACCCCGCAATTGCATGGCACGTCCTCACGCGCCCACATCGCCTCTCCACCAAGCCGAGACCATCCGCCTGCTTAGGGAGTTCAACTCCTTTCACATGGAGGAGACAAAGTCTGTCACCTCCTACTGGCAACAGATGGAGGACATCTTCGCTGCCTGGGTGATGCTGGCACAAGTAAGCGTGGGGCCACTACCATCTTTGCCAACATCTTTGTGCACTACTCGTAGGACGTCCCCACCATGATGGCGACCCAAGGCATCCACATGCCCTAGGCATACGAGTTATTCCTCAAGATTGAGGAGGCTTTTCTGGAGTCGCACATCCAGCGCATAGAGGTCCTCGCCTCCCCTGACGTGGCCTCCATAGTTGTCACTGCTCCTGCTGTAGTTGCGTCCACCAGCTCCTCGTCATCATTGAAGAAAAAACGCAAGGGCAAAGAGGACAAGGCCCAACAGCAGCAGCCAACCGAGTCTTGTGATGGCGGCTCGGTCTGCCACAACTCTGGCCAACATGGGCACCAATGGTACACGCGCCCTCTCCTGAAAGATGAGGCACACATCATCACCACCATGCATCGCCAACGTGAGTGCCGTCTTGCCAGTGCTGTTGTGACCGTTGCTGCCCGTGATACCTCCACCCCATCTGGCAGCTCCACTCCTCAACCATCCGCACCGGTTCCGCCGTTGCAGGCCTTGCGACAACATTCTCCCAGCCAGTGGCGCCTTCCCTTCCGTTGCCATCTTAGCCCTATTCTTTTCCAGGTTCCGGCGCTGACACCCCATATTTAGTCTTTGTCGCTCGACCCTTCATATGTGAGCGCCAGCTGGAGCAGTTCATTTTGCTCTAGCTCGGCCTGCCTTGCCCTCCCCTCCAAGGAAGTGTGAGTTCTGTCACCTCATGTTCACCTGTCCTGCCATGCATGATTGGGTCTGAGCTATAGGTTTTCCCTCTTTCCTTGTCCTTCCCGTCCTCCCCTACCCCTATCTCTGACAACATCACATGGCTTGATGACTGGCAGTCTCCATTTGCGGCCCCATCAACCTCATCTACGTCTCTTTACTGTTGTCTTGTGACTGTTTGTGACCTGGGGACACCAGTCTAGGACCATGCCGAGACCTAGATCATTGACTCCGCGGCCACGCATCATATGATGGCCTCTCGCAATGCCTTCCGTGTGCATGGTCATGTTGGCAATGCGTCCGGTGTCTGGACGGGTTCTAGACAGGTGTTACCTGTCTGCGGCGTTGGTATCATTTGTTTTCGTGGTCCCACTAGGGATATCTTTGTGACCAATGCTCTCTTTGTCCACGGTCTTGAGCTTAGCCTCCTATCCATTGCTGTCCTTGACTGTATGAGCATGGACATCCTGCACTCACGTGGCGTTGGCATTGTGTAGTTTTGTTCTTCTGGCCATGACGTCCTATATGCCACCGCCCGTGACAACCTAAGGCATGTACCTCGTCTGTCCTCCCTTCCCCATGTCCCATCCCCATCGGCCAAAGCAAGCAATGTATTTGCCACTAGCACGCTTTCTGTACAGCACACACGCCTCCTGCACCACGGCCTCTGTCATGTCCACTTTGTTGCCGAGGATAGTTTGCTCCGCACCCAGCCGGCCACTCCTTCTTGACCCAGCCTCCTTTTCCCTGCCATGTCCCACTAAGTACATTAATTGTGCTTAGGGAAAGATGCACCGGTCCACTTACCCCCTGTCCTCCTCTTGTGCGTCTGCCCCTCTAGACTTGGTCCACTCCGATGTTATGGGCCCCCTTTCCACGGAATCCGTCGAGGAGCACGGACGCTAAGTTTCCACCCTCACCAACGACTAATGTTGCTACCGTTGGGTCTTCTGCCTTTGGCAGAAGAGCAATGTCACTCCCACCATTTAGGACTGGCTTGTCTGTGCAGAGCGCAAGTTTGGTCGCCCTCTTTGCCACTTCCGCTCTGATCACGGTGGTGAGTTCATTCGGGAGACCACGGCCTTCCTTGCCTCCGATGGTATCCATCATGAAACATCGATGCCTTACACACTAGCCCAGAACGGTACATCCAAGCAGTGGAAATACACCATGGTTGACGTTTTGTACACCATGCGGGTTGACTCTGGTCTCTTTGGTGGCTTCTACTTCGAGTCCATTGACTACATGACGTGGGTCGGGAACTGGATTCCCCACGGACCCCCTCTTTGCTAGTCCAAGCCCCACCAGCACTTGAGCAGTGAGCGGGCCGACCTCCACCCGGCTCGCATCTGGGATTGAGTGGCCATTATGTGGCTATCCGTCCCACAACAAGGTAGTAAGCTTGCCCCCCGCGGGCGTCCTTATACCTTCATTGGTGTCTCCCGTCAGTCCAAAGGGTGGCGCTTTTGGGATCCTTATGGGCATTACATCATCGAGTTTCACAACACTCTCTTCTTTAAGGAGCTGTTTTCTCGCGACTTCGTTTGCTCCAGCTCGTCAATGTTCCTCCCTTCACATGGGGGAGTGGTGAGTTCGTCCTCCGTCCTTCCGCTTCCAGGCAAAAAATTGCCTGAACCTGCTGGTTGCCTCCGTGTTGGCAGCCCCACCTGTGTCTATAGGACACTTTGGGCCGATGTCCCCTTTGGCGCCCTTGATCCTTCCGGGCCAGCATCCCCGCCCGCGTCCGCTGATCCCTCCGGGTAGGCGGTCCCATCCGCGTCCCTTGACCCCTAAGGACCAAAACCCCCGTCTGCATACGATGGTCCCTCTAGGCAAGTAGCTCCGTCCGCGTCCCCTGACCCCTCGGGACTAGAATTCCCGTCTGTGTCCGATGGTCCCTCTAAGCAGGCAACCCCGTCCGCTTTCCCTGACTAGTCAGGATCAGCAGCACTGTCCACGTATGATGGTCCCTCCCAGGAGGCAGCCCCGTCCGTGTCCCCGAGATATGGTTAATCACCCCTCTTTGATACACTTCATGACCTATGTATACTAATCCTCCATTATCTTTGCTTCTTGAAAGTTTACTAACCTGTATACACGAAATGCATCACTAGTTTATTAGTGAGAAAGTGTATTCTTACTTTCAGAGAAAATCATGATAACTCATTATTCTATGTTAACTTAAAGATATACTCAATGATTTTAAGGTCACCTAGTTTTGTCCAATGAATGTCTTAAGGGTATGTTAGTCTTACATAGTATGTGATCAAGATCTAGAGATGGAATAGAGTTCAGTCGTCGCAGGCAAACAAGACATGTAATTAATTTTTTGAATGTTTGCAAGTGCCACGAGCGTAATTTGCTCGGAGTCCATTGTCCCCCCCCCCCTGACACCGCGAGTGTATTGGGGGAGTGTATTGGGGGGTGTATCTTGCATGTGCTAAAAAATGTACACAACTGAATTTCTACACTAGTGTACAAAATCAGCCCCCCTCCAGATACACTACCCAATATACCCTCCTAATACACTTTGACTTCTGGGTGGAGGGGGGGACGAGTTGCCCCCCCTCCTAAAGACTGTGAAGTGTATCTGGCGAGTGTATTGGGAAGTGCAGTGGATAGACAACAAAAAGAATACACAAGTGTATTCTTTTATATGTACATGACAGTAGATGTGGAGCGTCGATCTAGGTACATTCACGGTATTGAGAAGAGTAAAATGTAACAACTGGCTTATGCACATCATTCTCTATGGGTACTTTGCGAGCGATGAAATGGCACTCCAATTGGTAGTCCCTCCTCCCCCCTCCCAGACACCGCAAGTGTATTGGGGGAGTGTATTGGGGAGTGTATCTTGCATACGCAAAAAATGTACACAAGTGTGTTTGTACACTTATGAACAAAATTGACACCCCTCCAGATACACTACCCAATACACCCCCCCAATACACTTCGACTTTGGATGGGGAGGGAGGAAGAGTTGGCCCCATCCCCCCCTAAACAATGTGAAGTGTATCTGGCGAGTGTATCGGGAAGTGTAGCGGATAGACAACAAAAGGAATACACAAGTGTATTCTTTCATAAGTACATGACAGTAGATGCGGAGCGTCGATCTGGGTAGATTCACGGTATTCAGAGGAGAAAAAGATAACAACTGGCTTATGTGAATCATTCGCTATGGGTACTTTGCGAGCGATGGAACGGCACCCCAATGGGTAGTCCCTCCCCCCCCCCCCCCCCCAAGACACCGCGAGTGTATTGGGGAAGTGTATTGGGTGGTGTAGCTTGCATATGCTAAAAAATGTACACAAGTGTATTTGTACACGTGTGTACAAAATCGACCCCCCTCCAGATACACTACCCAATACACCCCCCCAATACACTTTGACTTTGGGGGGGAGAGGGGAGGGGACAAGTGTGCCCTACCCCCCACCCCCTAAACACTGTGAAGTGTATCTGGCGAGTGTATTGGGAAGTGTAGTGGATAGAAAAAAAAATCACAAGTGTATTCTTTCATAAGTACACGAAAAAAGATGTAGATCATGGATCTGGATGTATTCACGGTATTCAGAAGAGCAAAAAACAACAACTGGCTTATGCGTATCATTTTCTATGAGTACTTTGCGAGCAATGAAACGGCACCCCGATGGGTAGTCCCCCCCCCCCCAACATACCGTGAATTTATTGGGGGAGTGTATTGGAGGGTGTATCTTGCATACGCTAGAAAATGCACACAAGTGTATTTGTACACTTGTGTAAAAAGTTGAACCCCTTCAAGATACACAACCCAGTACGCTCCCCCAATACACATCAACTTAGGGGGAGGGGGGAGACGAGTTGTCCCCACCCCCCTGAAAACCGTGAAGTGTATCTGGTAAGTGTATCGGTAAGTGTAGTGGATAGACAACCGAAATAATACACAAGTGTATTATCTTGTAAAGACATGAAAGTAGATATGGAGTGTTGATTTGGATATCTTGACAGTATTCAGAAAAGCAAAAAGTAACTACTTGTTTACGCGCATCATAAACCTTTGCAGAATTTTTGAGCTTTTTGAAACGGCACCCCCACTGGTACTCCCCCCCCCCCCCAAGTCATCTTGAGTGTATTGGAGGAGTGTATTTGGGTTGTATCTTGCATGCGCTCAAAATTGTACTCTTTTTTTTTGTACACTTGTGTACTATGTCGACCCCCCTCCAGATACACTACCCAATACACCCCCCCAATACAATCCTAGATAGGACGGGGGGAGGGGGGGACTTCATGCTTGATCATGTTACCTGCTGCTTAAGCGCAGGGTCATCCATTTGGACAAAGATTTCCGTGATAGGCATCAACAGAACCGAGGACATATATGCGTTTGTCTCTATGTTACAGACATAGCATAAAATTTATGAAAGTACAAAGGTAGGTCCATTTGTATAAACAAATTTGTTTAATTGAATTGAAACAAGTCTCCTAGGATCTGTACTAAAAAACATTTTTTAGAAAATCCAGTTCTCAAGATAGCTCCATGATATTATTGTAGGCATGTACACAGAGGTTATTGTGTACATGGTTGTAGCAAGAAATCTCTAGGAAACATTGTCAACTGTTCAGGTTTTTTTCTTGGAAGGATCCTCACCATATGTTTCAGTTTTGTACACTCATTATCAAGTGTGTGGATTTGGGGTGATTGGGCATAAATGGTGTCCCCTGTCCCCTTAAGACCAATAGCCCCATCCATGTCAGATGGTCCCTTTGGGAAAGCAGTCCTGTTCGTGTCTCCTTGTCCCTCACAATCAGCAGCCCTGTCCGCCTCCGCTAGTCCCTTTGACTCTCTCCAGACTACTGCCTCTATGCCATCTCCTGTCTTGCCATGCTACATGCGTGGCCCGGGCGTCAGCCTCCGATGCGAGGAGCAAGGGAGCATGCAGGTCGAAACACCGTACCCTTTTGCATCTCGGCTCCTTATCGCCCCACGTGTCTTACCGCCTCTTTAAAGACATGCTTCCACGGTCATGAGTGGGGACTTTCGCACCAAGGCCCTTGACCTAACCACATTGGCCATCATTGCAGACCTCCACCCGAGCTCCACATTGGGCTTCGCAATGCTCCATGAGGAGTACCGGCAGGCTGTCAGAGCCACCCTTGCATGCATTCTACCTGGGGCTCAAGACTAATAGGCCCTCCTAGTCTACACCACGGCTCACCTGGACGACCCAGCCAACTTTTGCAAGGCCTGTGCTTCCCCTAAGGTCACACACTAGGATGTTGCGTGCGCCGGTGAGCTCGCCTCAATCCGGCAACATCACGTCTGCGACCTCCTAGACCTCCCTCCTGGCCGGAAGGCCATCGTTGCCAAGTGGGTCTTTAGGCGCGAGTGAAAGCAAGATGGATCCTTGGACAAGTACAAGGTTTGCCTCATAGCCAAGGGGTTTTCTCAGGTCCCTGGGGTTGACTACAACCAGATCTTCACCCCGGTTGGCCATTTCTCCACTAGCCGGATGCTCTTTGGCCTCGTTGTCCAGTACGAATGGGAGGCGCATCAGATGGAAGTGAGCAACGCCTTTCTCCATGGCTCGTTGGAAGGCAAGGAGCTCTACATGGTGCAACACCTAGGATTTGACGATAGCAATGACAAGGTGTGGCGGCTGCGAAAGGCCCTTTATGGCCTGAAGTAGACGCCTTGCTACTGGAACGAGGAGATCAATTTCACGTTTCTCAGTGATGGCCTCCTTCACAACACTAACAAACATGCACAGCTCATCATTCCACAAGGTCAGACCTTCACCGTTGTCCTAGTTTACGTTGACGACCTCCTCATCGTGTCACTGAACGGAAGTGCCATTCAGTGAGTCAAGGACCTACTGCACACCGCCTACCAAATGAAGGACCTCGGATGTGCCCGAGTTTTCCTGGGCATGGAGCTTGAGAGTTATCGCTCCTAGGGTATTCTGCACATCCACTAGACTACCTACATCTAGACCATGTTCCTTCGTTTTGCCCAAGACCTACCCCTCGTGCCAAGCGCATCCTCAACCATGTCGCGCGATAGGTAGGCAAAACTCAATAGCCGTGATCCAGTAGTGGCGGGGGAGCCATTGACGTGACCACGTATATGTGCGTCATCGGGTCACTGATGTTCCTGGCAACGATGACGAGTCCAGACATTGCGTTTGCCGTCAACCTCCTGGCTCAGTTCTCACAGGATCCGTGTGACCTCGACTTCGAGGTCGCGGTCCGAGTACTGCGCTATGTCATTTCGACTCAACAACAAGGCCTCATGCTCCACTGACAACCGTTTGTAGTTGCAATGGGCTACACCAACAGTGAGTGGGTATGCAGTCCGGACGGTGAAAGCCGCATTTTTTGGATCTTTCTTCTGGACTGCATGGCTGTATCTTGGCGTTGTGACAAGCAAGACTACGTTGCACGCAGCACTGTTGAGGTAGAGTATATAGCCCTTGGCTCTGGCACATGTGAGAGCATGTGGTGGCGTTGCCTATTGTCCGAGTTGAGTCAATTTGTCGCATCAATCACGTTGCGTTGTGGTGATGAGAGTGCCATGGCCATTCCTGCCATTGACAGCGTGCATCACACACGTACAAAGCACATCAATGTCAAGTATCACTACGTGCATTCATTGTTGCATGAAGGCAACGTCAGCGTTGTGTGGGTTGAGAAAGCTCAGCTGTTGGCTGACTTCTTGACCAAGGCACTAAGGCTTGACTCGTTCAAGAAGGCTATGAGTGCAGTCGGTGTATGTCCGTGAGCTAATCTTTCTACCCATGCCTACATATCTGCCTGCCTGTCCTGGGAGAATCAGCTTGTCTTCTTAGTGTGCCGCTGTCCACATATGTGCTCCACGCTTGTGAGTCATGCAGGAGTCTTGGTTTTTGTGCAGCTCTCATTCTGCTCCATTGTGTCCTCCCGGCTTGTTACATCAGCGTGCAGCTGACAAACAGCAAGACATGAAGTTGTTGGAGTTTCATCCAGTGGAGCCGACGCACACGTTTTCCAGGGGCCTCTTCCCTCCAGCGTGTGACATACCCAGCTTCATTGGCGGACCTCCATGGCAGTCATGCCGCTGGCAGTCACTACCTCTACAAATGTTGCCCGCGCACAACTTGTGCCAGATTTGACTGCGCTGTTGCACTTGTAGCGTCATGTCTAGTCTAGGGTCCGAGTTTGAGACTTTTCGGACATAGTTGTGGCTAGGGTGATTCTGGCCCGAGCGGTGTCTAGGTTTAGGTTGTGATAATTCCTTGTTGCTGTTTTTTTCTGGTGATTCTGACAGCACGACTGCGTTCGCAATGTTTTTATTCTCAATTGGTCCAGTTTTAAGGAAAAACAGACGACACCCGGGTTTGGGGCTGTCGACTGTCAGGGCTCACCGAGAAAACTCAGCCTGCCAGAGAATAGAGAATTTCCTGATTGGTTGGTCGCCTGAGTAACGAGCTCTACAGAGCTGAGCTTGTCCTAGTTCTTTGAGGGGTCTCTCGATTCCATTTGTTCTCAGTTGCTAATCACTCATTCTTTGTTTTTGTCTGCCTTCTTGGCGCTAACTCCTCAGCGTGCAGTTCTCCTCTCACAAGTCTCAGAGTAGCTAAAGGGGGCAGTAGTGCAAAGCAACGAGCGTGGGGCCATGCCTACTCGAGTCATGTTGCAGCTCTAACCAGCCACTCTAGACTAGTTTCTATGCCTTGACAAAATTCTGGTGTACAGCCGAGCCCTGGAGGAGCACGATGGACATCTTCGAAAAGTTCTCAAACTTTTACAAAGAGAGAAAAGCATTGAAAAACTCTCGATGTGCGAATTCAGTCCCTGTTCCATCGATTTTTTGGGTCAGGTCATCAATGGCGGACGGATCACCATGGATCCAAAAAAATTGGCAGCAATCGCTGATTGGCCATCGCTGGCCAACATTTCAGACGTTCAAGTTTTCTCGGCTTCTTCAATTACTACCTGCCTTTCATACGGGATTACCCCCGAGTGATATCGCCTTTGTCTGACTTCACTCGCAAAAGAAAACAAGTGGTGGTGGGGAGATACCAAACAAGAAGCATTCACTGCTTTGCGGAACGCTTTGACCTTAGCGCTAGCGCTACGATTAGCCGATCCAACGATCGACTACGTCATGGCTACAGGTGCTTCAGATTGGACCATCGGCGCAGTCCTCTTGCAAGACCACGGTTATGGTGAGCAACCGGTTGCAAACATGTCCCAAAAGCTGCAAGATCCAAAACTCAATTACGTCGTACACGAGAAAGAGATGTTGGCTGCCGTACATGCATTTTTGACACGTCAATTCTATCTTGAATGCCACTAATGCATTGTACGCATCGACCACCATGCTCTAGAATATTTGAAGACGCGGCTGGACCTGAGTCGACGCCAAACGTGATGGATGGAGTTCCTTGAATCTGGATTTGACTACGATATTGAGTACTTGCCAAGCCAAATCAACCCAGCAAACGCATTCAGCCGTGGACCAGATCTGATGGCTCAGGTAGCAACGCTACAACTGCAGTGAGTTCCGTATCTCAAGAGGTTGTTCACACAGGGATAGGAACAGCACGGCAGATACGACAAAGCAAAATTCTGGTACAATGCACCCTATTTACGATGGCGATTTACTCGCCAGGTGGTCGTTCCCCCAAACGACGAACTTTGCCGTATGCTACTCAAAGAATGCCAAAACACCGGTCAATTTGGAGAGGACAAGACACTGACAAAGCTAGAAAAAAACTATTCGTGGGACAACATGCAACCCAACGTGGCCAAGTTCTGCAAATCCTGCGACACATGTCTGCAGCAAAAATCTAGTCGTATGCAGCAAGCACGACTTCTCCAACCACTCCCTATTCCAACGGAACCGTGGGCTGACATGTCCATGGACTTTGTCACGGGATTACCAGTCATACCCGAGGGATATGACACAACCATCATGGTAGTCGACAGGTTTTCCAAAGTGTACCACTTCATCCTGACAACAAGAGGGAGCACGACTGGTTTTAAAGATCATCGTGCAGCTACACGGCGTGCCAAGAACCATAACGAGCGCCAGAGACAATCAATTCACCGGCTGTTTTGGCGCGAACTAATGACTCGCTACAACAGCCGAATTCAACTTTCAATGACATTTCATCATTAAACCAATGGCCAAACCAAGCAGACCAATCATACGCCCGATCAACTTCTCCAAACACTATACAAACCTCACAGGGCAGATTGGCCACAAAACCCCCGACCGCCGAAATCACATGTTTTTTGACAGTTTCCACCGCAACGGGGAAAAAATCCATTTGAAGTGGTGTATGACAAGCTTCCTGCCACACCAGCCAGACTACAAAGCTGAAGCAATATTCCCGCGGTTGATGTCCAACTCCACGATTTCACCACATGGGAAGAAACATGACAGATTCTCACAAAGACACAAGGAGTGATGAAATGAGCACCTAATCGACATCGGAACGATGATGTTATTGCCACCGGTGACAAAGTCCTCCTCAGTGTGGCCAATATCAAACTTTGTAGAGCTGACTATTTGGAGCTGAAACTCTGAAGGTTGGGACCGTTTGAGATAGAGCGCATGCAAAGCCCTGTGGTTGCACCACTCAAACTCCCTGACATGATGCAAGTTCATCCGGTGTTCCATATCAGCAGACTCAAGCACTACCGAGATCCCGGAGAGAATTTCCCCGGTAGGGATGTCCCTCCCCCTCCTCCCATACAAATGGACGAGGAAACAGAATATTTCATCAAAGATATCCTCAGCCATCGACAACATGACAAAAGGAAAGAATTTCTTGTCATGTGGCATGGTTAAGACGCCGCGCATAACAGCTCGGAACCCTACGGCAAACTCTGAGGCGTTGATCACCTCATTGACGGGTACTACCGCCGTCACCAGGCCACATCTATGCATGTACCAGGATGTCGCGGCTAAATGGGGGGGAAATGTTACATACTACACGTACACGAGTCCCTAATCTTTCCGAGTGGGCATTTCTGTTTTTACACAAACAGCCCACCGCGTCGTGAGACCTCAATTTTCACTTAGACGGTTGAGCCTTTTGACAACTTGAACCACTCTTGCAGATTTACGGCAGAAGTTTCAAGACGTTTTGATCAACTTCTCGATGTACCAAGATGAATGTAGATTTATGGAGATGCATCTCGCATCTCCACCATCGACTCAAAGTCCCCCAACTTCTTGGTGGATCTTCTTGTAGGTTGTGGCAAGAAGCCAGCACACCCTCTCTATCTCCCTAGGTACACTCACACAACATCTATTACAACTGGTGGAGCAAGGAGTTGGCATCCTTAAGAGAACAGGGAGAGAGAGAGAGAGAGAGAGAGAGAGAGAGAGAGAGAGTAGAGAGTAACAAGCTAGCGAGCTATGAGAAGCTGGTGAGCCGGGCCACCCACACGAAGAGCTTGATGTGGGGCCCGGCCGGCATCCCGGGGTCGAACCAAACTGGTCGGCAAAAGCCGTAGTGGTCTCTCACACCTCATAGCGGCGGAGAATGTGGCCCCTCAGGATCAGCAACCTGGTGCAATAAGCTACATAACTAGCATAGCAAGCACGACAGAAAAGCATGGGGTCACATCGACCACGAGCGCATGTGGAGGCATGCACTTCTCAAGTATTCTCTCTCATGTTTTGGGCACATGACAGCTAATCATCGCATGCTGAAATCATTGGGCACTCCCTCTCGTGGAAGTGAGCATTGTTGAGCTCGCGCCAATCTTGCACTAGGCTGAGACGACAATGATGTGTAACGTGAGCGCATTGAGCTTCACATTAGCTTAGTCACCTACAGTGATGGTGTATGTGAATGAATGGATTCAAGAGGTCACTTGCTTATTTGACAGACATAACCAGCACTCCCCCATGACCCACAGACAGACAGCCCACACACCACGTG
>SZWC01014244.1:34154-75677 GCA_023375785.1 Penium margaritaceum | reverse complement strand
TGTATATGTATATGTATATGTATATGTATATGTATATGTATATGTATATGTATATGTATATGTATATGTGTATGTGTATGTATATGTATATGTATATGTATATGTATATGTATATGTATACGTATACATATACGTGTATAAATATATGTATATGTATATGATTTTGTATATTTATACTTATAGAAAAATTTATATTTGTATTGTATATATGCGTATTTTATATTTTTATGAATATGTGTGTTTAGTCTTCAATTTCAAGGATTACTGAATAATTTTTCTATTAAACTATGTTTCATATGTTATATGTTATTTATTCATTTGTTTTCAATGCTTCTTGGTATGTTCAAGCTTCATTGTCCCTTCATCCACAATGACCACGTCAGGTTATGCATACTACTTCATCAAGGTGTTCTTTGGTTCTGTGTTATTCAAGTGAAAGCAATCCATGCTGATTATGGCCTTTATTTTATGTGTAGTTCAACTTTCACAGTTGCATCTTTGGTATTATTGTCATTTGTGCTGTATTGTAGCCGATTATTGATGGAAGATATGGTAGAATCCAGATGGGTTGTATTAGCAAACAATGGAGGATAGATGTAGATCTCCACGAAATAGAGATCGATGAGGAGCGCGATGTGATGCAAGCGTCGTTCTGGCCGAGCGATCAATCTTAGCCACCCCTCCCCACCCCTCCCCGCCCCCCGCGGGTTCTCCGTGATTCATGGCGGTCTCCTCATGTGTCAGGGTTAAAAAAGGGGGGAGAATGCGCATCTTGTTGGTTGGATTTCACCTGTGCCGCTTGACATTCGCGAGATTTAAATGTCAGGTCATGCTTAGAAAGCATTCCGGATGTGGCCAGATCTTTCACGTCGGTGACACTGTGCCAGATTCGTAGGACTCCATTGCAGTAGCACCGCATTAGACTTTTACGCAAGGAATTTGGCCAGATCTGCATGTCAATTACCCAAGTAACCTATATTCGTAAGGTGGAGAGAAAGGTCCGTCGTAAACATAAGAGAATTCAAGAAGCCGGTCATTTTTCGTTACATGGCCATTTCATTTTGGTTTGATTCGATCTGTCTCCGACCCACTGTGCCGCCTTCCTGCATGGAAAGGACAAACGGGGGCGAATATCTGCGCTGAACAGCTTGGCAAAAACGGTTTTCCATCACGTGAGTCACGTCAGCACTGACAAAAAGACATGGCCATCGGATCCTCTTCAAAGCAAAGAAGATTGCGTATAGCTTGGTTCGTGTGAAGACGCCCCTTGAGTCGCTCTCAACCGACGATCTTACGTAGGGGAATCGGAGAAAGACCCCCAATGTACTCCTTCGGCGAGAGCCTCTGAGAACGCATCTTGCTCCCCGCAGAATCGGACCTGTGATCACGTGTGGCCCCCCGCGTGGCCTTCAAGATGCCCACAAACTACACCTTGATGGCATTCTATGGTGTGTCTCGACAACGACTGTCGCCAGGTCGACACCTCGCCACCTGATACATCTTGAGTCAAACACCCTCCCATTCCAGTTCTTACCCTTTGTCTACGGCTCAAGGTACGCAGCGTATCTGGAAGCGCTACCGGTGGAACGTCTTGCCAATGTCGCCTACTGCTGGCATGTTGAGAACCAATCGCCGTGGCATATCACGCTCTCTCGCGCCGCCCTTGCCCTATGCAGCTTACCCGCCCCAGACTCTTGGTCTGAACTGTCTCGTGCCTTTACTCGCTCCAAACTGCGCTCGATCCTTCTCTCCACTGGCCCGGCTGGACCCCCCCCTCACCCCCACTCCCCTAGCCCCCCCTCCCTCCATTCCCCGCTAACACCCCCTCTCCCCTCAGGCACCAGGAGCCCTGCTTCCACNACCGCCAGCACTACCCCCACTACCGATATCCCCAAGGCTCTCCTCTTTTACCAGACTGTGGTGCCCCGCTCCCCTGGCCTACCCCCCTACCTCTCTCTTCCTATTCCCTCCTTTCACGCGCGTGCACTTTGGCAGCTTCGCACATCCAGCCTCCCTTATGAGCTCTACCTCCCTCTAGCGTCGCGCTGCTGCTCTGCCTGTCTGGCCACCCAGTTTCCTCACCCGGCATTGCACTTTGTGCGGGATTGTCCAGTGTTTTATGAGGTGCGGGGTCGGTTTCCCTGTCTGTTCCCAGCCGATTTGCGGTGCTTCTCGCTAAAAGAATTCCTCTCCTTCAAGGACCAGGCTTGCTTGGCGTCGTGTGTGGCAGGTATGCTCCAAGTCTACTACAGCTACCACAACAGCCCCAGTCTGCAGCAGACACTGGGCTACCCGCATCGACCCCGTGCTCCTCCTCCCCTGCGCCAACGCCACATCCTCAGCATCCGCAGCCCAGGTTGACAGCCGCTAATCAATCAAATGGTGGAATCGTATGGAGCGAGCTCGCAGCATGCAGCAGCCCTCTGGCCGCCGCGCAGCTGAGCTCGGCACTTGTGATATGCCGTTACTAGGCCTCTTTGGCCACCATTGGCATGTCACCCATATTGACCTCGTGTGCACTGTCCCTCCCCCCCTTCAGGACCTCGCTAGGACATCGCTTGCTTTGACCTTTGCATGCTTCCTTACATTTGACTGTGGGCACATGCATGCCCCTCTTCATGGTTGTCGTGCGTGTATGTCCCCTCTAACTCTCACTGTCATGTGTGGCTCTGTGCCACCGTCCATTCCCCGTGGAGGGGTAGCGACGATAAACATAATAATCTATCTATCTATCTATCTGTGATCACGTGGCGCAAACTTCAAGGAGCACCGAACGGGCAAACACATACTAGGAACCGTGTTTTTAAAGAACCTTGCTCGTTCTATCTTGGGTCACATATAAACGTGCCCGCTGTTGTCCTCTGAACATGTCCTGATGTACTCCCTTCACGATTTACTGCCATTCTTTATGTGAGGAGACCTGTTTTGCGGACAAACAATGTCCACTTTGAACTTCACATTAGGCCACAGAAAACATCTTTCTTGGAGCAAACCAGCAACCAGCATTCAGCATGGCTGGAATCTCTTCAATTGTTTTGAGAGCGGAGAAACGAAGGTAAACCAGTTTTCTAATGTCCAATGTTGTACCCCCATCTGTCATGAATTGAGGACATCCAAAGTCCACCATGCAAGGGGTTTTTGCAATTTCCCTTCATGAAAAAACACGTCTACAAGCTCTTGCCATCAACTAGTGCTGATTCATTCAAATGCAGCCAAATGAGTAAGGTGATGCTCGTCAGCAAATTGTTTTTTAAACTCAAAACACTTTTATATTATTGACAAATCAACTGCGCGGCCTTCCAAAAAAGCGAAATCTAGGTTCCATTTATCTTCCCTTCATCGGCCATGGCATGATACATATGGTTGCAAAATTTGGAAACGAGAAATTATAGCCCTTTACCTTCATTTTTTTTCTGGTTTTTAAGATATTCCAAGCAGAATATCCCTCCCACCAGGTTCCCTTCCAGAAAATGTTGTGTTCTGGAAACTTTACCTTCATATTATGCACATTCCCTTCTACAATATAAGTGTTATCAACTCACAAAAATGTTTAAAGTTCAAATATATTTCCAGTAACACAACCATATCAAAATCCTTGTAGTCAACACTTGTTCATTTTCAACACTTGTCATACCATAGCTAAAAATTACATGGAAGAGCCAGCTACTCAAACATATAAAATCCATGCCCTTTTCTCACCATCTCAGTACTAGCCGGCAACATGTCCTTTTTCAATCACAGACATGTCGCCTAGGACATGATTTCTCAAGTTTATCCACATCCTGATCCAATTCAAGCGCAAATAATGTTGTTTCTAAAACATAAGAAACCTTAAATATGTGCACCCGACAAGGATGGGCATGCTTTTATGCAAAGACATATTCAAATGGAAGAGAAAAAACCATCCCATAGTTAGTCAACATATGGTTGTCAGACATCTAGTATTTTGACCTTAGCAACAAAATGTTTTGCACATGCAAAAGTTTGAAATACTAAACTCTTCATTGGTCGAAATGGAACTCCTAGGACGAGCTAGAACAACGACTATGAGGTACCCACACCTTGCAGAGCCATCAACCCCATAACTTTGTATGGTGAAATCTTTATGCCAACTTTTGAGATTATTAGGGAAATCCATAAAGAAAATATTAACATTCAGTTCCATAATGTAAATTGCAAGCCTTACTATTGGTAAATGATGTAGCTCTTGTGGAAAATTATGGCAATGCAAAAAATATATTGCAAGAAGGCCATACATGGTGAAAGGATAATTTTACGACACGAACTTTATTTTTAATTTTAGTATGTTTCATTTCATTACGGGTCTTAGAATTGTCAAGCGCATGTGCACGAGTGTAGGGAAATGAATTATGCACACTTAAAGTAGTGGAAGCTCGAGTCGTGAAACACCCCTTTGTTATTGGCTTATTTTAGAAAATCCATTCACAATTCCAATGGTTTTGAAAAAATCGAGGCGCTTCTTTCCAAGAGTTTAAAAGAAGTGAGAATTTAATGAAACAATATCAAAAGATTGATATGGTTCGTGATGATTATTTTTTCAGTCATTGAAAGTGGTCAAACCAGAAACAACCTTCTTGAAAGGAACATTGGAGGAAAAGGGAATTTATAAACAATTTCACTGTCAATCACCGTAAAGATATGGAAGGGATTCCATGGTGGGAAATTGATTTAATGAAAGGAATACCCATACATGAAGTGGTGGATTTATCATTTGAAGTATGTACTAGTAGATTGTAAGATGCAACTTAATTTTAGCTTCATTACATGTTAATCATCTCATTGACATCCTTTTACTTGTCAAATGGCTCCAAACTGATATTTGATGTGTCATAGCCCAACCACTAAGCAACAAACTGCATTAATTTCACGAATTTCCTAGGTTTTCTTTAGCCACGTATGCCATGTATATTTCTTATCCATACAATGGTAGCAGATGTGTGTCTCTACCATGGAAAAACTCACTAGAGACTTGGTACATTTTGAGGTGATAGATATTGCACATTAGTTAGACAAACATTATAACAAGTATGTAAATCTTCGCAAATATAGGTGCCCATATTTCCTCAATGATGAACGCCTCCAACCTCACATGGTAAGAATTACACACTTCTCTTCTAGTTACTTGACATTCACCAAGTTGAGTCAGACATATTCATAATTATTCATATCCATGTTTGTCTGATTGTTGTTGGCAGCTAACATCATTGTCGCTTGATTATTTTAGTGTCTAGCATGTCTCACATTGTTTACGTGTTATACAACTCTGGCCAATGATTGTGAACTACTTAGTATGTTGCTTAACTTTGCAAAGCTAAAAAACGTTTGGGTCCTCTTACATAAAGCACATTAAATGGTATCCTTCCGATGGTTGCACATCTTCAAGAATGGTATGCAAGCATGGCAGTCAATAGCTTGATATACAGCCAATGAAATGTGTCCCGTAGAGGGTTTGAGGTAGTTTTCTAATGCATGATTGGCTTGCTTTGTTTTTTTTGTCATCATAAGGGGGGAAGGAAGTCGGTGTTTCAATACGACTATCATAGCGAGCCATCACCCTTCACCAAAATCTATGGGGAAACCTTCCATCATTAGTGTGATGTTGGACGAGGGAATGCCATTTATTCAAACAAGATTATTTAGGAACAACCCTTTTTCCCTCTATGGTCCCTTGTGATGTGGACGATATGAAGAGTGACATCATCGGAACGGTCAACCACTAAAAGGATTACTATAACCCCCTTTCTTGCCATGGGAAAACACATCATGATGACTTGAAATATATGCAACCATCGTTACATCACACGTGATAGTAGCTAAAGAAACCTGAAGGGTTTGGTTAGTCTAGTTTCAAGCATGAGCACACATCACATGTCTTAAATTGTTTTGGGATGCTGTTTTGCATCTACTTCTACTAATAAACACTACACAATTTTCATGATCATCTATTCCTTCTCAAAGTTTCCACATGGGCGGATGTCATGACACTCCTCTGATAACACTAATTCCAACCTTTTGTTGGGAAGACTGAATCTGTAACGGTTTTACAACGAACTGTGTTACTGTTGCGCCAAAGACGGTTGTTTTTTAGTGTTCGTACCGTTATGCATGTACGGAATCGTGCGTAGGGTGACTCTCAAACCGCATCCTGTTACACTCCTCCCCCTCAGAACCCTGACACCATCAACGTTGTAGGCCAACCCTCCACGTCACGGGGTCCCCAGTCCCTATGTGGTCCTCCGTAATTGGCACTGACACCCTCACGGTGCGAGCCCAACTTCCACGGAGCAACCTGCCATCCTGTAGTTCGCCATGCTACAGTCCCAACCGGCAGGCTTCCAGAGCATGTGAGACCCATGGCTCGACGATGCTTCTCTCCCATGCGTACCCGCAGGCACCATGGTGCAACATCGAGGTGGTATTGTGCTTCAGGCCGACCACGGGATTCAAACCCATGCGCTCCGGCTCTAATACCAGTGTAACAATTTAACAACGAACTGCACTACCGTTGCGCCAAAACCGGTTGTTTTTTTGTGTTTGTACCGTTATGCATGTACGAAATTGTGCACAATGTGACTATCGGACCGCAACCTGTTACAAAATCACAAGCACCAAAATGGTTTAATGAACCAAACCATAACCCTAGGCAAACAATTTCCAAAGTTAATGGTCTCATCTAACATGTAGTGTGTTTATCTTGGCCATCAAGTCCGAACATTATCTGAAGGCATCTATAATATTTGTTTGTTTGCTTTGGTACTCATTTTCATAATCATATTTCAAGGCGAGAAACCATGTGCATTATTCAGGTTGATGGCTTATATGTGGTTGCATTTGAGATGTTTTAGGTGTAGTGATTGTTGCATGGTAAATTGTTGGCATCTTAAGTAACACTATTATGTTTTGAACACGTGCACACATGTAAAACAATATCGTGTACAAAACAAAAATCTGGCCCACGCTTTGTTGACATGTATGCAACCGGTTGTTTTCCTCTGCCAATGTCTAGTCAGAGAATGGATATGATTGCCTAATCAGATGTGTCCATGAACATGATATAATCCACCACCCTATCTTCTAATTATCAATCCAAAACTTAGGTGAGAGTGGTTTTCAAATATTAGAACACGTTCTACTTTCTGCACCTCCAAATCAACTCGGTGGTTTAACACGTGACATCCAAGATAGGCAAAACTGTTTTGGCATAATTGCATGTAAATAGACTATAATGGTTAGACAAGCACACAATCACTTGAACATCTTAAAGCTTCGACAGATTTGGCCAATCAAGGATTGTTGGCATCATTTCTAAAACCATCCTAAGTTGTCCATCATTGATGATATAATCCAAAAGCTCGATTGAATAACAACCAAAGTCACAATTAAAAATTTTTCTTAAAGCATTTTTCCTATGTAAAGCTTTGAGAAGTTGATGTTTATCTAACATGCAACTGCAACCAAGCCTAATGGTACTTATATATGCAAGAAATATGTTGTTGATTGTCAATCCAAATGGTTTTTGAGCAATTTGTCCAAATGGTATGACAATAACATTCAAGTGCTTGTATCAAATGTGTAATGCCAAACACTTGGTGTCCTTTTGATCTGTGCAAATCAAGCATTAACAACCCCATATCTAAACTCAAGAAAAAAGTGAATCTCTTCATAATTGATTTGAAAGTTATTATTTTACTAGACGAGGGTAGCGGTTTTTCATGGTGATTCCGTTTAGATCACAACAATGGAATCACATACACATTGCATTGGTCTTCTTTGATATAAATAGCACAGGACATGCATAAGATGACATTGATGAAAAGATAGTACGTGTGCAAGAATCTCGTCTAGAAAGGGCAATAGACCGGCCAGCCCATAGTTGCTCAATTCATAAGTCATGTTGGTTTTGATTCTATCATCTGGCTAAAGCTTGACCTAGTGGTCAATACTACGTTGCATAGGTAACCATGAAAGTCATCTTTTGGTAAAAATCCTTCAAAAGTACTTAGGAGTGGCTCAGATTCCTCTTGTAAATCCACAAAATATACGAGAATGGAGGCATTTGAGGAAGTTCAGTCCACCACATCAATTACTCATATTTCCCCTCTTTACTTGATTCTATGCGTTTTTATGGTTATTCACAAACACACACACATACACACACACGAACACACACACACACACACACACACACACAGAACAAACAAACATTCTTTTTCAACAATGGGAATTCAAGTTGCACACCCGAGGAAGATTAAAAACATCATTGAGGTCACGAGGCAAATTCATCTGTACAATCTATCTAAAAATGAAAAACTTAAGAAGAATGTGTTTTATCACGAAGAAAGTTTCTAGAATCTTTGAAGACGGAGTACCAATTTAACACAAACCTGTTATAAGGCATATAAATTATAAATATGGCACTGACACCAACATGACATACCCAGTGCTTAGAATGCATGGGGTGTTAATCTGTTACTGACACTTCAAAACCAAAATGATAATGCATTGTTGTCGTGTGCTTATTAGAAACTCATCCATAAGGCAGAACCACATGTACAAAAATGCTACTTAAGAGATAGCTTCACTTTTATTTGAGCCGTAATGTCACTCTTTTGTAACTTATATTGGAGCAACAACTTGAATTTTATTCATGCAATTTCTAGGCAAACATAAATCAATGTCATACTAGTGTATGCATCTCAATTTTCATTAGCTACACTACCCATGCAAACTTTGATATTACAATCTTGAGACTTGAGACATTCAACATATCTTGACGTACAAGCGGACCCCCCAAAAACATGAACGGATACATTTGTGTATTGAAAACGTGAACATACATCAAGGTTTGAAAATTCCAAGGAGTTTTTTCTTTGTATAAATCACATAGTTCACTCCCTTGGTAAAATTGGATGGTACACATTATGAATTTTGAGGGACTCGAACATGTCTCCTCATTTTTGCATGGACCATTTGTGAAAATGTTTTTAGAATTTGCTCATGCTTATCATTCCAAAGAGTTCAGTCGTTGTACTGAAGTGGTTTTCATTAACCTACATCAATTGATTTTGATACGAAAAATGAGAAGTACACAAAGATGTCAACATACTCAAAATCATGGATAATATGGATTTGAATGTCAAATTCTAATCATTGATGGTAATTCTCTACGAGCAGTGATGTCATAACTGATACATTACTGTATAAAACTAGTTTTCCAAAAGCTTCACTCCCCAATTAACAAATTTCAATAGAGTATTGTCTTTTGGGAGGTCACCACATCTAGAGATCAAGCACCTGAGCCCCAAAAAACTCAAAGTATGTTGTCAAAGCTTATTAGAGGACTGTCCATGGTGGAAAAACAAAAAAGGCCTTGATGTATTCTCCGAGAGAAACTTTGAACATGAGTCAATTTTTGAATAAATAACACATAAATGATCAGTGTTTGTTTCACTAGTTGTCTACTCCCTTCTTCATTCTTAGAAATACACATGTAACAAATTCAACGGAATCCTTGGCCAACTAGGCCAAACCCGCGATGCTTGAGGGTATCCGACCCTCAAGCCATCCCATCTCACCGCCCACAGTCCCAGGTGACCCCACTCGAGCCACGTGGCTCCTTCGACCGGTCGGCACGGCACTACCACGCTACACTCCCTCCCACGAGGAGTGAGAGCCACCTTGGCATCTCCGGTAATCCCGACATGGGATTCGAGCCCTAGAGCTCTGATGCCAATGTAACAGATTCAACGGAATCCTTGACCGACTAAGCCAAAACTGCGGTGCTTGAGGGTCTCTGACCCTCAAGCCATCCCATCTCATTGCCCACAGTCGCAGGTGACACCACTCATTCCACGTGGCTCCTTCGACCAGTCGGCGTGGCAATACCACGCTACAAAAATAGACACATTTTTTTAAGATTGCCTTATGGGTGCATTCAAATGAACTAGATTTGATGACTTTCACAGAAGTTGCTACTGTTAAAAAATGAGAACACATCATTTAGGTCAAGCAATTGCCCATTGGATTACGTAGATAACGTAATCGCATGAAGTCCACGTCCTTTTTCGTTGTGGAAACTCTTTATGGTATGTTTGATCCCTCCGATGCACTTATAGATGACCAACATCTTTTACATTTTTGTGAAAAAGGCTATTTAGTGCATATATCCTCTCTTCCATCAACTACAGTTCATAAGTACGTATAGCTAATATAATCTCAGTTTTGTAGTGGAAGAGGGGTTCTTGACATCCGGATCCAATGGGACCCCTCCCTTTAAAATTTGTATGTAGAAGGTGTATCATAAGAATGTAGCTTATGACGATGAAAATCTACCTTAATATATCTGCGGGTTTGATTTACACAAATGAGTTGACATGCTATTGGAATATACATAAGTGTACAAAGTGGGAGTTTTTCATGATGCAATTCTCAAATACACATCCTCAATGCACTCAAAGGTGTTTTGGGGGGCAAGGATCTGATCAAGTGGCACCGACAAAGGAAACGATCTGGTAACTAATCCTTCATGAAGACCTCAAATAAGAATAAACATCTTTGTATGCAGTACCAAAAGACTACAAAATACAGCACTGATAATTAGACAAGTGTATATTAAAAGAAGAATGTTTGTAAAAATATTTTAAAGTTCTTCTCAGAACAAACTCTTCCGAAACACGAGCAACAAATGTTCGGATGTAAACTGATATGAAAGTGGGAAAACAATGACTACTATGAAAGTAACTTTCCTAGGAGATGAAAACCTAATGTATGACTTATCTACTACATACAAAGCTCCTACTTAACTATACCTCTCCATGTGCATGAGCCACATGCAAGTTCCTTGTCAAAGATACCTTTTGGCCATGTTAATAAATATGGGTCTTGTTTTTCATTGCACTGTGGTCACTACAGTCTTCTTTGCTAATTCACCTACTATGTATTAAAGCTACAACCTTGTCGTGTGTCACTCACCTAGATGTGAGTGTGGTTTTTTGGGATTAATTATAGACATAGATTGCACCACTACTCTAGTCCACTTTTGCATTGTGCTCACGTGATTACTCTTGCCCCAGGATGATTTTTTCATTCCTCGTTGGTTACACGACTTGTATTCAGATTGGTTCACGAACTCAACAAATGTGTTGTATTTTGTCAACGAATTGGCCTTCAAAACACACTCATTTGATCTTCAAACCCAGCTCGAACAAAAAAAACTCATAATGTTGTAAGAGGGCCCTCCATCTACATATTTTTAAAACATTCTATAATTTTTGCATCCAATTAGTGACACAAGTTATAACATCAACAGTTGACCTTCCTCGTACTCAGTGCATAACTCCCAAATCTAGGAAACCCTTGTCAGAGGTCAAGTCGTCTATTAAAAATCTTCAATCCACACATAATTGGACCTTCAAATATAGCTTGTGAAGTAATCTTCTATGTATGAAATCATGCTATTGAATTTCTTATAGAAGGAAAGCACCTTCCTTTGAACATCCTTGCAACCATCGTCACATTTTTTTATCTTGTGTACCTCACCTTTGGCAGTTTGAGCTATTCTAGTTGGTGATAATTTTACATAGGTTTTTCAAAGTGGATATGAGTCTTAATACTCAACAATTTCCCTATTTTCCTTAATTCTACCTCAGTCTCCTAGTTTTTCTAATGCCTCCTGAAAACTGGTGCTGACGGTGTGAATTTTTTTTGAGCTTGTGAAAATTCTAGCACGACTATAGATCCTTCCCCAAACGATATTATGTTGATCTCCATTTTATTTGAGGTTTCTAATGAGAAATACATGTCACAACCTTGATAGATATTGTGGTTTGGGAGTTACCCATGAATGGATACAAGACCCAGATGTCATAGATTGCAGTGACACATGAAAAAAAATCTTGCATTCAAGCCCTTTGTTATGGAAAGAATTAATACTGTTCATAGGTGGAGAACTCGTTCACATAAATTATTTGACATAATTGGTGCATGTATGCCACAACGGATGGATGTAGATCCTACATATCATAAGAAGCATGTATGGTCTCATTCAACATTTCAACATGGGTGATGGCCTATCGTGTGAACTAGTAACATGATAATGGTGGAGAGAGAGAGAGAGAGAGAGAGAGAGAGAGAGAGAGAGAGAGAGAGAGAGAGAGAGAGAGAGAGAGAGAGAGAGAGAGAGAGAGAGAGAGATAGATAGAGAGAGAGAGAGAGAGAGAAAGAGAGAGAGAGATTTCCATTGATTAATTTAACTACTCAAGGGTAGTTGTTGTTGTGCTAATCATGCAAGGCCACGATTATGAGCTACTTTTTTGGATCCCCAAGTCCCTACTTGCTACTGGATGTTGACAAAAACTTAGCACGAATTGAACACCATGCCCCTCTAGGAAGATGTTTGAAGGTAAAATTCCTTTGTGTTCTAAAATCGCATCCATGGGTGAGATTTGTTGTACCAGCATAATCACAAAATGGGAACTATAAATGATGCAGTCTACATCTACGTGAACGGTGGATTAATACGGGTCCAAAGTATAAGTGAAATGTAACAAAGTCAAAAGAAGTGGAAGATGCTTCAGTAAAAACTCCACAACAACGTAAAACGATGACATTTCTTGCCAAAACAATGTGTCACAAAGAGTGACATGATGGAAAAATACAGCACGCTAGACATTGAGGGAGAAGTATACATTGAGATGTTACGTATCGGAGATGTCTAAATGGTCAACGGGTACACTGAAAATTAAACTTCTGGTTTGACACCCCATTCTAATGACAATGATTCACGTCTTGGGTCGTCGCTGTGAAAAATGAATAAGTCCTATGAATGATATTATAGGAATTCCATGAAGAATATCCATGTGGAAAATTCTAGAAAAACAAGGCACTAGATAAATGAGCCAAGAACTAGAAGTAGGAAAAGGTTCAAATTGACATTGCATGACATAATACACGCACCAAATTCATAGTTTGAGAGAGAAAATCCCTTTTATTTGGTTTCACGACTACCGACACTAAAATACTTCATGATTGGATGCTTCCATGGACTCGTGACATAATTCCCTATCACATCTAAGGAGTTTCATGAAATTTTGTACTCGTTGAAAGGTTCTCGATTGTTTCATATTTCATTGCGATGACAACAATGGTAGGTATCAAAGGGATTGTGCCGTTTTTCCTACACAAGGTCATTCTATGACATGGCTTCCCCTTTTGTTTCACCATCGATCCCCATCTGAGACTATGAGTAGGTACTGTTGGGAACTAATGACTTGCAATTGAAACCATATCAAGCTACTAATGGCCTTCCATCATCACAGTGATGGTCAAAGTGAGCACGCCAATATTTTGTTCAGAACAATGCCAAACCATTTATGAAAGATACACAGCAATAGGTTGGTGATCAAGCAACAAAATACCAGGCTTGCCTACAAACTCCAAAACCTCTACATCCATGAGAAATGTCTTGAAAACGTCTTAGGTTTGCATATTTTAAGCAACATATAAGGGTATATAATGGTTCTTGACATTGTGATTAAAAATCATGTTTCCACAATTCTTACCAGTGTCCATGATTCTGATTCCAATATTCATGATGTGGAACAGAGTTGTGAATATTCTTGGAATAGGACTAATCATATGAGTGGAGAGGGGGTTGAGATTTAATATCAAGATTGTTTATGTCTATGTCAGCATGGATTAAGAAATGTTATATCTTGGCATACAACAATCATGGATGGCAACACGTCTACCTATACTCGAACATTAAATCACCATCATCGATTGCACTGTCTTAGTGAATCTGTAGCAAAACAAACCTGCCCACTAAGCCTAATTTTTCTATTATATCTCAAGCAGAAGTAGTTAAATTGTGTTTCTAAAGAGAATACTGATCAATTCCACTTTGAACAACCGTACTATGATTTATTAGAGTACCCTTTCTCTAAATAGACTTGTCATTGCCCTGCAGCTCATCCATCTCACCAACGTCAATGATGATATTAACATAGTTTGAAAATCAGCTACGTGTATAAATTGTCAATTCAACCCTCGATCAATGCTTGTTCTATCATTATAATATTGTTAAAATGATCAATGTAGGCAAGCTCTTTAAAAAACGTTCACGAGAGTATCACATTTGTTCATGATTCTGTTCTACTATTTTGTCCATTTTAATTTGATTATCTTTAAGAATTTTCATATTGTGAAGACTTGTGATAGATAGAATCTTCCCTCGATATCAAATCCAGCCCAAGAAACAAGATTTGGTGTTGATGTACACCCTTAGCAACATACCAGTAGTCGACATCTAGTGATAATAACTTTGCACTATCTTGGAGAAGGCAACTTGAACGATGAAAAAATAATCCAGTGAATATGAAATGGGCACAGAGTTCCACTTCGATGATCGTGTCCTACACTACTCGGCAAACGTCAAGCTGCAGGGATACAAGTGCATAAACCAAAGATGTTGGGCTTGATCTCCATCAAGGAGTTGTGGAAACCTATTGTACTAAGATTTGTTTAACTAAAAACATGGCCATCCACACAAATTTCCATTTCAACCAATTCAAAATTCATCGGGATCCCAAAGAAAACATTTTCAACGTGGCCTTATCTCTACCACCAATAATAGAAGTGGACAACAATATGGAGTGTGAAACCAAGGACATCCTTGAGAAGTGAAAACACAACAAACTCATGATCGTCTCATCAAGTGACATGGCTAGAATACACCGCATTACATCTAGAAGCCTAAAAAGAACATGAGGAATTCCAATTAGGAGATTGAATAATACTTTTGCTACACAAGCATGCAAAATGTAATGCACCATGAAAATGCGACTAAGTGGGGAGAAATGTTATGTCGCATTCGTTTATGAATCTCTTAACTCCATAACTGGGCATAAAAACCCTCAATTTTTTATCACCAAGTATGACCTCCAAGGTTTCACAAGTATCAATTGAGGGCGGTTTAGCTAATTACCTCTACTTTTAATGGTCAGATATAGATGATCCCCACATGATCAACCACTTTTCGAATGGATTAATAGAACTTTTACAAAGTGTATTTATGTTACATTTGTTTTGTTAGATTCTAAGTCAAACTAAACACTTATAGTGGAGCGCCTCAATTTTCTCAAAACCCTTTGAGTCCTAAGTGAAGTTTCACACATTGACCACTTGTGACAAGGCATCACACTTGTTGATTGCTACAAGTACCCAAGACCCCAAGTATGGATCATTTATGTTTTTAGATTTATATATATGCACCAGTCACTTCTAAAACTTGTTAGAAAAGTACACTCACCACTTGCTGCAAATTATGTTGTTGTATCATATCCCAGTTCATTGTTTTCTCCCAAAACTTAAAACATCACCATATTCATTTAGGTGAGTGTATGCATGCGTGGGTATTTGTGTGTGTGTGTGTGTGTGTGTGTGTGTGTGTGTGCGCGTGTGTGTGTGTGTGTTTGTGTGTGTGTGTTTTTATGTGTGTGTGTGTGTGTGTGTGAGAGAGAGAGAGAGAGAGAGAGAGAGAAGGTTGAGTTTTCATTACTGATAGACCCGGATCTTGGTGTTGGATGTTCAAGTGGTGACTTACCAATACACTGTTCACTATCCTCTGGTCTCCNTGTGTGTTTGTGTGTGTGTGTGTGTGTGTGTGTGTGTGTGCGCGTGTGTGTGTGTGTGTTTGTGTGTGTGTGTTTTTATGTGTGTGTGTGTGTGTGTGTGAGAGAGAGAGAGAGAGAGAGAGAGAGAAGGTTGAGTTTTCATTACTGATAGACCCGGATCTTGGTGTTGGATGTTCAAGTGGTGACTTACCAATACACTGTTCACTATCCTCTGGTCTCCACACACACACTCATCTATGTAGGATATTAAATCAACATGGCGGTGGAGAAAACCAAGTGGTCCTCTTAAGCATTGGTGCGCTCAAGTCCAATGGCGGGCTATCTGTCTTCAACCACTTGGATAACATAGATTCTATGCCATTGTCTAGCCAACAGCATGTTGACTCTCACTTACACTTGACTATTTTAGAAGTGCACATGTTGGTGTGTGTTTCCACATATACACTAGGATGATGTATATGCCTTTGCATGTTTAGCTGTTTTTGTGGTTTTTTAGGCTAGTTGCATGATGCAGATCTTACTAGGGTCATGCTAAAATAATTTTCCAGTAGACGTGCTCGGATGTATTTTGGTGAGGTCTGACTTGATCCTAGGGGTGTCGGTTACCTTGCCTCATGTGTGATGCATGAGGTGATGCTTGCTCACTGGTCTAAATCCTTGCTCTATCTAACTCTCAAGAAACTTCATACCTTCTAAGTGATTTTACAACTGAAACCATGGCGTCTCCCTCCATCCCCCCTCTCTCTAATTTTTTCCATTAAACCACTTCTACAACCTGATGATATGAGAGTACTGTAATAAAAATCTCAATGACTCCTTTTGATTTCCCTCCTCATGGCTTTGAATGAAGCCAATCTGTGGGACCTACTCACCGTCACACTTACTCGCGGCATGCCATGACGTGCTCACCACACCTCATCATCTCTCACCTCCTTGGCACTTAGTGCAACCTTTGTCCCTTCTATGTGTGCACCTTCCACTCACACTTAGATGCTCCGTCTGTCCCACTCGTCGCCGCCACGAAGCCCGTGGTGGGACCAAGCTGAGAAAAATAAGCAAAAGGGAAAGGGGCGGAGTAAACCCTCTCTACATCAACACTCTAACCCACACCAGCACGTCAGCCTCCTCCTACTTGCAGTGGCCTCTCATGGCCACTTCCTTGGCACTTAGCACCATCTGCGTCCTTGTCGGTTCGCTCCCTCTATTCATGCTCCGTCCATCCCGCTCGTCACCCCCACATAGTCCATGGCAGAATAGAGCCAGGGACAAGAAGCAAAAGAGGGAAGGTGCGGTGTCAACCCTCTCCACACAGGAACTGTAACCCACATCCGCATGGCCACCTCCTCCTTCCGTTCACATTGGCCTCTTGTGGTCGCTCACTTGCCCATCCCTGACTCATCGGGATGGAATCAACCATCCTAACCTCACTAGTGCATGCTCTATTGCACTCTGATCCACTTTCCTAGTCATCATCGTAGACTCATTCATTGTCTCCATCCCCATCTCTTACAATAGTTGAAACACATGCCACAACGGATACTATCCAAGAATAGCTCACAATAGCTACTACCCGCATCTTCGCGTCCTTTATTGTAGTTTTATTCTTGTGACCTCCAACTTGGCAGTAGTGCCACCGCCATCTTCTCGCCCTAGCATCACCACATGAGTCTCCTCCAATTTACTCACCCTCAGACAAGGAAGAGGACGCAATCGGCGTAGGTTACGTAGCTCTATGGAAGGCATAACAAATGAGTGAAGAAGCTCATAAGGATCACAACCGACGTCACGTCTACGTTCATGGCGCATGCAATTCTGACGAGGCCACTGCTAAATATGAGCATCTCAAAGAAGAGATTGACAGACAAGTCTACATGGCTGACGATATCCCCACTGGTGGCTTCCATCACATACCTAGAATGCAAGGAACACCAGTGAGAACCCCTTCTTTCCCTTATTCCTCCTTAGTCCATGGCACATAGCAGCTATAGTCGCAGTCGCAGCTATAGCAGGTACACTTTTCATCTTAGTAGTAGTAGTCACTACCTGAGATTCGGGTGCTTCCAAACCAACATTTTCAAGAGAGTGAGGTCGTTGCAAAGGTAGTTAGTCTTTTTGCACCATGTTGGATATAGCAATTACTATAGTAGATACATTTACAACCACTAATGGGCCTCACGTGCACCATCTGCCACGGACGGAGGGCATGCCAAGGAGGAGTTTACTTAGGCTGCATCCACCTTTAGGCCACTAGTAGCAACATTTGTACATGTATTCAGTCAGGTATCAATATTGGCACGATAAAATGCAGTAGCCACAGCTACAGTAGCCATAGCAACCTCATGTATTTCACAATCCATCCAATCTGTCATTCTCTCTCCCATCGTCTTCACAGTAGCATCTGCATCTCCCACCGCCACTTGTGTTTACACCCTTATGAAAACATGTGCACCTGCTTCACTTGTCTTTCCCTGTGCACTTACCAAATTCCTATGCCTCGTTGTCTCAGATTTATCTTAGATCTCCATACTTTTGGCCTCTATTGCTACAATACTACCACCCCAATTTGTTTTTATACCTTTTTCCTACACTGGATATATACTATATTTCTTGCATCTAGTCCTCTTGTGATGTTGCACAGTGTTCTTCTTCTTGTGGCCTCTATTGTAAATCTTAGTGACCCCACCATCTTCACTTTTTTGTTTCCACATCAACGTGTTTCAAGGGAAAATCTGCCAAAATTCTTCTCAGTTTCCTTTCTTCTCTTGGCTCCTCATAATGCCTAAACATGAGGGGACGATTGTAGAACTGCAAGATCAATCACGTTAGGCTCAACCTGAATCAAAGCGTGTTGAGAGTGGTCAACGTGATGCTATTAACTCAACGACAAAGATCATAGAACAAGTAGCTGGCATTTTCATTTAGTGTCTCATTGCACGTGAACCAAGTGCTGTTACTACTACTACTATTAATGCTGCTCATTTTTCTAGTACACCAGGCATGGCTGGGACTCCAAGCCCCGCTATCTCATGAGGTGCACCAGTTTGTCTTCCACTGGTGCCATTGTTGCTGGTGTTATTACCAACCCAGTCTCTATGGCAACAACTCTTGCCTTTGCTGTCTTGTCCACACTGCTTTAGTTGGACTTCAAGACTTTTCTATAATGTTTAACTGTCAAACTCACCTTTTTTTCTTAGGCGGTTCACTTGAGTGCTTGGGCAAAGGAGGACTGCCTCTAGAAGTACTACTCAATCTTAATCTTGCTAAACCTTTTAATCCCTTTTCTAATGAGTCTATGTATGCCATTCATGCTCTTATTACTGTTGGCCCTGAGAATATAAAGGAGGAAATAGGTCTGTAAAACACTAACCCATTATGTAATCTCACTAATAACCCTGTAAGAGCGTACGCCCTCATCCACTATTGCAACACTGTAATTGGCCATGTAGCACAGAATGCTCTCACCGTTCAGTTCAATGAGCTTCACATGCATGCGGACCAAACGGTTGATAAAACCTTGGTGTATTGCCTTCGGCTTCTTTGAGATCTTGGAAAGTCTACACTTGAAAAAATCTCTGCTTGTCCTTCTATCGTCATTGGTCTCATCCCTGGGCTCCCTGATCTCCTACTTCATGTTCCTCATGCAGCTCTTGAGCTCATTGCCTTTGATAATGGTGTACCTGATGTACCCCTTGACTTCAATACTCTAGTAGATCACCACCGACTAAATGAGCAACTGTCAAACAAACGCATACATCGCTATAAGGTAGCAATTGTCTCTACTACAGTCTCATCCTCCACATTCTCTCCCTCCACCACCTCTTCTTCTCTTATCACCACACTTGTTGGAGGCTCCGACGCTCTCCTTGGTACGGGTGATGGTTGTGGGGGGAGGCCTTGGTGGTGGAAGTGGTGGTTGTGGGATCGTGGGGGCAAAGGTCCAGGAAAATCCTCCACATCTCTTATTACCACCTATTGGAATTGTGGCCAGACCAGCCACTCTACATCCAAGACCCCTCCTCCTCATGACGACGCATGCTTGGCAGCTACTATGTGTGCCCATTGGGCATGCACTAACATACCTTTAGGGCTTGCCTCAAGCCCCTCCTCTACACTTGTGACCAGATTCACCATTCCATCCACTTCCACTAGTGTGTCTTCCTCTTCCATACCCTCATGTCAGCTTCTTCATGTTGCAGCCCACTTTCCCATCCCTACCGGGCCGAGTTAAGTACCCTCTCCCAATGCATACTGTATAGTCTTAGTGTGTGTAGACCAGAGTTGCATCAGAAAGATAGATTTGGAGATATTCTGGAAACTAGATCTGAAAGTCATAAGAAATGTTAGGCTCATTACAACAAGCAATGTACAGGATATTTATACTGTCTAGTTGGCTAGCTCAAGCCCTAGCCTAATGGCCTCTTAGCTCTCTTTGACAAGCTACTTGGACCGACACCCGGTGCCCCACTTGCACCTGATGGTTTGTCCAAACAGTCCCTGACCGCCTCTCTCCCTCTCTCTCTCTCTCTCTCTCTCTCTCTCTCTCTCTCTCTCTCTCTCTTTCTCTCTCTCTCTCTCTCTCCATCTCTCTCTCTCTCTCTCTCTCTCTCTCTCTCGTTCTCTCTGTTTCTCTCTCTCTCTCTACCTCTCTCTCTCCCTCGCTCTCTCTCTCTCTCTCTCTCCATCTCTCTCTCTCTCTCTCTCTCTCTCTCTCTCCCTCTCTCTCTCTCTCTCTCTCTCTCTCTCTATCTCTCTCTCTCTTTCTCTCTCTCCCTACATGCCCTTTCCAAAAATAGAACTCCATGTTGCACTTTAATTTTTCTTCCCATCCCCTCTTCCCCCTTACCCTTTCTACCCCGTTGCCTCCTCCTTGTCGTACTCCTCCTTCGTCTCCGTCTCCTCCTACTCCATATCCTCCTCCTCCCTGTCCTCCTCCTCCCTGTCCTCCATTTATGCCCAATCACCCCAAATCAATTCACTTGCCAATGTGTGTATAAGAGACAAATATATGGTGAGGATCCTTCCAGAAGGAAACCTAGAATGTGGAAAATGTTTCTAGGAAGTTACTTGTTAGAGTCAAGGTCATACACAATCATGTGTACATCAACACCTAAATTTCCATGACCGTTCTTCACAACCGGGTTCATTGAAAACATAAAAAAAAGATCAACATTTCTCATTTCTTAAAGTTACTTAATCATGTCCTTGCTTCAAATGAGATGCACATTATACACATTGTATATTTGGTGCTATTCTTGAATTATTGAATCCGTACCTGTATGGCACAGGCGTAACATTGAAGGTTAATGTGTATACGGGACAGTCCGACACTCGATGGGCGGGTCAATATTCCATCTGCTGACTGTCGCTTGTGTCATGAACGTGGTACTACTTGGGTCTGCCACCTCCCTTCCCTCGTCCCCCCACTCAAATGTGTATTAGGGTGGTGTATTGGAGAGTGTATGTTGAGAAGACTTCTTTTTTGTAATTGTGCATTCAGAGGGAGATGCACACATGCTTATGCACAAGTCCAAAAAACATTTATGGTTAATCACCCCAAAACAATACACGATGTAAACAGTGTACACTGAAAGACCACACTTCCGGAAGGTTCTAAGAACCTTCCTCGCAAATGTAACACAATTTCTGTGTTTGATCTCTTCATGATGGAACACAATGGAAAACGTGTTTGAGGAGGTGAGAACGTTCTTGTAAATTAATTATGTTGAGTAATATTAAAAAGAAATAATCATAAAATGGTTGTAGTACTCACATCAATCTTACAACTGTAAAAGACATAATATATTCCATATCACATAAATGGGTAGGACGTCACTTGTACTCCAAACCTATATGTGCCTCAGAACGTAGTCCTTGGCTAATACGTCCAATGTTTTTATCTAGGGTCAGCACCACGCATAAGCAGCACTTTCATCGTCACTCGAGGAAAATTCGGGACGTCGTTTGTGCGACAGCTGGCACGCGCTCGCTACTTCTAGGCAAATCACGAGGTTTTGTTCTGCACTCTTCTTGTTTTCGTCATTGTTCGTCCGCAAATATAGCACTGTCGATCGAGTGTCAACAATCGTTAGAAGTGCATCAGCGATCGGTCTTTTCTTTCGGAAAACGTCAATGCACGAACGTGCTTTGAAGCCCCCCATTACTTCCCAACGTGAAAGTGAATTCGGATAGTGTATTTGGGATTGTAGCTACAGAAGTATTAAACATGTAGAAATCGGAGTTGGGCCGAGGCTATGACATTGAAAAGTCATTGGAAATTGTCCATTTTCAAACCATACGCAAATAAGACTCTCTGCGCAACGCAATTCAAAGCTCATGTATGGTTGACCCCATTTATCGATGGCTAGAATCCACAATACAGTCCCCGCTTATGTACCGGTTCTTTGTGGCTGCCATGCGGACGGGATAGCTATAGGGGCCTGTTAGAGATTGTTTTGTCGAACTTCTATGCCAACAGGTTTGCAACCAAACCTTCTAATGTCGGCGGTTTTTGACATTGATGATTTTGAAAACTTTGTTCGAGATGATATTTTACAAGCGAATTCACTAGTTTATTTTTCTTGATGTCCATCAGCTACATTACATGCTACACTCGGCCAATACACTTCTCATTTTGGGGGGGGGGGGGCAACGAACTCCCCCCCCGGGACGGAAATGTATTGCCGAAGTGTATCGGGGAGTGTCGCGGATGGGGGTAGTAAAAAAATACACTGGTGTTCCCACTGAGATGAATAGGCGTATGAATTCTTCAATACATTAGCGAACGAGTTGCTTGGCATTCACGATACACTCCCCGCTACAACAACCCAATACATTCATACTCGGGGGGGGGGAGGGGAGAGGCTGCAGGGATCCGTCAAGTTTCATCGAATCTTGCCTTTTGCACCGATAAGTTTGCAAACAAACCTTTCAGCATTGTCGTCATCGTCGATTGGTTAAATCGACGACTTTTAAAAATTGGTTGGACATCGGAACATGCTATAGTATATTCCTCTCAAAGACACTAGAGTATTCTTTATGCTGTCCACCAGCTACACTTCCAGCTATAATTGACCAATACACTTTCCAGTCTTTGCGGGGAGGAGGTGAAGATGGAGGGGAATCCATCGATCGGATCTCCTGCCCTCGCCCCCCCCTCCCCCCGAAGGTCCAAAGTGTATTGAAGTGGTGTATCGGGGAGTGTAGCTAGAGAGTGGTAACAAAAATACAGTCTTGATCGTGCAAGAGAATTGTCCAAACGGACGACGCCTCTCGATAATGCTCTAGACTAGTGAACACGTTTCTGGGCTTTCACAATACACTACCCGCTACACCCTCGCAATACAATATGCATTTGGGGGGGGGGCTGTGACTCTGAATGATGGGAAATAACGTTCTAGCTACTTTTTCGTATAGGCCATCGTGTAACGAAGAGCCCGGCTATAGGTGCTATGGTCTCGCTGAACCCAAGTAGAATATCCAAAATAACACTTACAAACGACTTCGTCAAGATATACGCTTTGTAATACGAAAAAAATATTCATTGTTTTCAAAACGTTTGAAGACGAATGAAAATCTAATAATGTCATCATAATTCTCTAATATTACACATTTGACCGATTGGATGACATAAGTACTACATTCCAAGCAATTTCTTGGGAGGTACTCCTTACAACGTACTTAATACATTGCTTCTGTAGTGTATAAAAATGGCATGATTAACCATACCTCCCAAAAAAACTCCTTTCCCCAAACACACTCTCCAATACACTTCGCCAATACATTAGGGGATTTTACAGGGGGTCCAGTTGGGGTCAAATTATGGCGGCGTCGAAGTACACTAAACTGTTAATGTACAGCGTTATAGGTGGTTACGTAGACAAAGAGAGAGACGTTGGACGCTTGTCATCGACGGCTTACGGGTAATTAATGAAGATGTACACAAGTATGTTTTTCTCTGTCTACCGGATACACTCCCAGCTACACTCCTGTGATACATTCTTCCACTTCAGGGGGAGGGGGGTCCTTGTATCCAGATCCCCCACCCCAGCAGGTGAAAGTGTCTTGGGATGGTTTATTAGAGAGTGTAGCTGGAGGAGCATTCCTTTTTTAACTAGTGTATTCAGAGGGAGGTGCGGACCTACCGTTACACAAGTCAAAAAGGCATCATCTTCCCAATACACTCCCCAATACATTTCCCCAATACACTAGGGGGTTTGCGGGGGGAGGGGGGTCCAGTTGGGATCCCATTGTGGAGGAGTCGAAGCACACTAAACTATTTGTGTATAGCCTTATAGCTGGTTACATAGACAAAGAGAGAGACGTCGGATGCTCATAATCAACAGCTTATGAGTAATTAATATAGATGTACACGAGTCGTTTTTTTCAATCTACGAGATATACTCCCAGCTACCCTCCCACGATACACTCTTCCACTTAGGGGGAAGGAGGGGGGGTCTTTGTATCCAGATCGCGTCCCCCTTCCCCAACAGGTAAAAGTGTATTGGGTTGGTGTATTGGAGAGTGTACCTGGGGGAGCCTTCTTTTTTTAAGTAGTGCATTCGAAGGGAGGTGCGAATCTGCCGTTACAAAAGTCCAAAAAACCCTCGTCCTCCCAATACACTCCACAATTCACTTCCCCAATACACTAGGGGGTTTGCGGGGAGGGGGAGGTCCAGTTGGGATCCCATTGTGGCAGATTTGAAGTACACTCAACTGTTTGTGTGCAGCCTTATAGCTGGTTACGTAGACAAAGAGAGAGACATCGGATGCTTCAAATCGACGGTTTACGAGTACTGAATATAGATGTACGCAAGTACGTCTTTGTTGTTTCTACCAGATACACTTCCAGCTACACTCCCGCAATACACTCGTCCACTTTGGGAGGGGGGGTCCTTGTATCTAGATCTCCCCTCCCAAGTTAAAAAGTGTATTGGGGTGATGTACTGGAGAGTGTAGTTGGAGGAGCCTTCTCTCTTTAACTAGTACATTTACAGGGAGGTACGGACCTGCTGTTACACCAGTCTATAAAAACCTCGTCCCGCAACACGCTCCCCAATACACATCCCCAACACACTAAGGGGTTTGCGAAGGGAGGGAGGTCCAGATGGGATCCCACTGTGGCGGAGTCGAAGTTCACTGAAGTGTCTGTCTACATCCTTATAGCTGGTTACATAGACAAAGAGAGAGAGAGAGAGAGAGAGAGAGAGAGAGAGAGAGAGAGAGAGAGAGAGAGAGAGAGAGAGAGAGAGAGAGACGTCGGATGCTTGAAATTGACGGTTTCCGAGTACTTAATGCAGATGTACACAAGTATGTTCTAATCTGTCCACTTGATACACTCCCAGCTACACTCCCGCAATACACTCATCCACTTCGGAAGGGGGGGGTCCTTGTATCCAGATCCACCCCCAACAGTTAAAAGTGTCTTTGGGTGGTGTATTGGAGAGTGCAGCTTGGAGAGCCTTCTTATTTTAAATAGTACATTCAAAGGGAGGTACGAACCTGCCGTTATACCAGTCCAATAAAACCTCATCCCCCGAATACACTCCCCAATACACTTCCCCAATACACTAGGGGGGGGGGGTTGCGGGGGGTCCAGGTGGGATCCCATTGTGGTGGAGTCGAAGTACACTAAACTCTTTGTGTTCAACCTTATAGCTTGTTACGTAGACAAAGAGAGAGAAGTCGGATGCTTAAAACCAACGGTTTACGAGTACGCAATGTAGATCTACACAAGTCTGTTTTTTTCAATCTACCAGGCACACTCCCAGCTACACTCCCGCAATACACTCGTCCACTTTAGAGGCGGGTGAGAGAGGGTCCTTGTATCCAAATCCCCCCTTCCCAGTAGTTGACAGTGTATTGGGATGGTGTATTGGAGAGTGTAGCTAGGAAAACATTCTTTTTTGAGCTAGTGTATTCGGAGGGATGCGTGGACCTGCCATTATACAAGTCCAAAGAAACTTCTTTTCCCCAATACACCCCCAAATACACTTCCCCAATACACTAAGGGATTTTGCGGGGAGGGGGGTCCACTTGGGATCCCATTGTGGTGGGGTCAAAGTACACTAAGCTGTTTGTGTACAACTTTATAGCTGGTTACATAGACAAAGAGAGAGAGACGTAGGATGCTTGAAACTGATGGTTTATGAGTACTTAATGTGTATGTATACAACTCTGTTTTTTATGTCTACCAGCTACACTCCCGCAAGACACACATCCACATCGGGAGGGGGGGGGGTCCTTGTATCTAGATCCCCCCATCAGTTAAAAGTGTATTTGGGTGGTTTACTGGAGAGTGTAGCTAAGGAAGCCTTCTAATTAAAACAAGTGTATTCAGAGGGAGGTGCGGACCTGCCGTTACACAAGTCCCAATAAACCTTGTCCTCCCAATACACTTCCCCAATACACTTAGGGGGGTCTGCCGGGAGGGGGAGGGGGAGGAGGGGGAGGAGGAGGAGGAGGAGGGGGGAGGGAGGGGGGATCTTCGAGAAAATTGAGACCCTAACCCTATCTGGAATTCGCCCTAAGTTTCATATGGACGTTCATCAAAGGAAACAAGGTGTTTTGGGCCACACGCTTTATGAAAGAGGAATACGACAGACAAAATAGCTGATGCATAACTCAAGGGACATATGTAGGCTTCCAATGAAAAATTACAATACATGAAAATTCCTTTTGAACCACAGAAATTCAATTCATAAACCTGGAATGAACATTTTGACTTCCACTAAAGACCTAGTGCTAAAAAAAATGAACATCTTGATGTAAGCTTCTGGGAACTATACTTAAACAGGTTGCGCTTTACACAGGTATCATAGTGTATTAAAAGGGGATGATTAACCATAACTTACCTCCTCCTAGTTTGCTTTGTCCTCTGCCTCCCTCTATCATCCTCCTCCTCCCCATTGTCCTCCTTGTCTTCCGCCTTGTATTTACCCTCATCTTCATCATCCTCCTCCTAGTTTGCCTCCTCCTCTTCCTATTCCACCTCTTTATCCTCCTCCTCCTCCTCCTTATCCTCCACTCCTCCTCCTCCTCATCTCCTCCACTACCCCCATCTCCTCCTCGTGTACAATCATCCTCCTCGTCCTCGTCCTCGTCATCATCATCATCCTCCTCCTCATACTACTCCTCCTCGTAGTCCTGCTCCACATCCTCCTAGTCCGATTCCTCTTCCTTCCCCTGTCCTCCTCCTCCTACTCGTTCTCCACATTATCCTTTTTATTCTCCTCCTTGTAGTTGTCCTCCTCTTCCTCCTTGTTTCTACCTAGTTTTCCTCCTCCTCGTAGTATGTCTCATTCTTCTCCCTTTCCTCTTCCTCTCCTCCTTCCACTTTTCCTCTCCACCTCCTCCTACCAGACTGTCTCTTGCTTTTCAATGTCGGTGATATTCACAGCATCTTCTCATCCTCTCCTTCTACACATCCTCTCCTCCTCCTCCTCCTCTCCTGCCTCCTACTCTCACATTCTCATGGAATGCAGGATGCATGATTTATCTCAATTGTGGAGTTGCATCACGTTGACATGTGGTGGCATGCAATCCTCAAGCCATGATAATGGCATTAAACAAGCAAGTGGAGACATGCAAGAGGAAGAGGAGGAAGGGGAAGATGGGGAAGGAGAGGAGGATATAAAGGAGGAGGAAGAGGAGGAGGATGACGAGGAAGAGGAGGAAGGGGGGGAAGAGGAGGGTGAGGAGGAGGAGGAGGAAAGGGAGGGGAGAGAGGAACAGAAAGGAGCAAGAGTAGAGGAAACATGTGGGAAGGAGGTGGCAAGAGGTAATCGGAGTGGTAGGCTCTCACACTGATGTACACGATGTGTGAAGCAACCTGACCTCCTTGCATTGTCTGAGGTCCAAAAGCTCCATGTTGGCGCCACCTTCAAGACGAAGGACAACCTCATAAGAGCGACCCAAGACCTGGATGTCACACTAAAGAAGACATCATCCATTCAAAGGTAGGCTCTATTTTGGCTTTTTTTATTCATTTCTTATTGCTTGCGTCCTTGAAATTTTTCAATCCCTCACAATAAGTAGCTAAGGGGTGCAAGTTGCTTGCTTTTGAGTCAATTGCACGCAACGAGTAGCTAAGGGATGCAAGTGTTTTGTCCCAGCTTGCCTCGACAAGGACACATGTGATTGGTACACCAAAAAATGTGATGGAACGCACATGTGCAAGGGAGGAACCCTTTTCCACCACTCATCAAGGAAGGAGAAGTGGTTGTTGAGGAACTTGGATAAGACGGTGAGGACGCGGCCAGACTTGAAGCCAAAAGTACTCCAAGAGATTCTTCATCGTGAAGCAGGCATCAAGGTTCCATTACATAATGTGCGAAAGGTGTGTAATAAGGCATTGGGGCATGATTTGAAAAGATTTTTTTTTTCCCTTTAAAAGTTTTCTGAGTTCATCGTAAGGCTATATTCAGAAGATCTTGATGGGTAGTATGAATATGGGAGAAGGTTGTGGGAGAGTTGGGGAAAACAAGGTTTTGAAAGGCTTTCTTTGCTCCTGGTGCATGCAGAGAGGCGTTCCAGGTGTGTAGGCCATGGCTCATCATCGATGGAGCTCACTCAAAGAACTCATGGGAGAAGATCGTGCTGAGCTGTTTGATCATTGATGCACATGGTCATACCCTTCCCATAGCATTTTCCGTGGTACATAAGGAGAGAAAAAAGACATGGGGTTGGTTTTTGAGATGTCTTATTGAGGCAATTATTGATACAGACTCCCACAAGCGAGTGGTTGCGTCCGATCGTCAAGAGGGACTCATCTGCTCCATGGAGAGCATCCTTCCACATGCTACTAATGGATTCTACACTCAGCACTTGAAGGAGAATGATTTGCAAAGGGTTGGGTCAGGGAACAGGGATGCTTTGAAGGATTTTTTTTTTAAAGTGGCACATGCCACTTCAGAAGCTACGTATGAGTGAGCCCTTGAAGAACTTGAGGATGTTTGTGTCGGGGGTATTGCTCTTTTGCGAAGAGCCCCACCAGAATGTTCTGTTACATGTTTCTTCCCCCTCCCCAGGCTCGGCCACAACACTTCTAACATCATAAAATTTGGAACAATTCGATTGAGGATGTTAGATAGATTGTTTCGGGGTCTACGACTACATCATGATGAAATTCAAGGAGCAATGAGATGAGGCACTCTAATGGCGCCAACGTTTCTTTGAAGGCAACCCATGACCATTGGAGAAAGACGTTGCAAGTGGACCTGAAGCAAGAGGTATGATTAATCACCCCCATTTCGTACACTTTATTTCCTATGTATACTACATTTCTATGTCCTAGCTGGTCAATGTTTTTTTATATTAAGTATTTTTGACCTAGTTGAAAGCCATCAAACTTGGTCTGTGCGTCGAATTGAAGGAACCAGTACATTATTTCAAAAGTGTATTCATCGGTTTTTAGGGGCTATGTGGCTGAGCTTGTTTGTTTGGGTGTGAAAAAATAGGAACAAACACGTAGACGAGGCATGAAATAATTTGGCGACTTCATACATTCTTACGCTCAAGTTGCTAACATTTGGAAAGTCAAGCAGTGAAGCATGGAGTGAGGGTGTGGGAAATCCTTTTTATTTGCTCTCACAAACACATTCGCATGTCACGTGAGACTACCTATTCTAAGACATCCCCCCATCACATGGCTCGTCATGTAAGAGCAACTTTCTGGCATATGGGGCAGCATCAAGCCTGAATGCCGGATCGAAAACACGAGTGAAACATGCGCGAGCCCATGCGTCTTTGACCATGGGCTCCGCCTCATGGATGTAGGTCCATGCATCCATGATCCATGAACATGCCTCCTCTTTGAGGTATTTCATGCCGATGTGCATCTCCCCCCCCCCCTCATGACTACGCTCCACACCCCACATAAAAAACAGCTCCTCAAGTTTGTTCCTCAACGCCCAAATGATACCCACGTGTGCAGGCAGTTCTTTCGATGTGCATCATGTAGGAATGTAAATAGTGTGTATGAACTTAAAGTTATCCTGCAGCCATAGCTGAAAAGAAGCGGACGCGTGTGGATGCCAGGTGTCATGCACGAGCAGCAGGTCTGCCTCTCCTTCACGGACCTCCAGCGCCGTACACGTTCGCTTGTAGTATGGGTGGACGATTGTACGGCCCAATCCACTCCTTTGTCATGACAGCGTTGGCCCAATGGGAGGACGTGAACGTCAGGTTCCAGCCGGCGTAGAGGAGGGCCTGGTCGTGGACTCCATGTGGAAGACAACGAGAGGTCTTCCCGCCGAAAATCAGCTGCATCGACAGGAGTTCACCAGTTATCAACAATGTCACGAGCGTTATGATGGCATGTTTGTCCTCGAGGCCCACGATCTGGATGTCTTTGGACCCCGTAGGCGCGTACATGTGACCTATTGAGGAAAGAAGCTGGATCTCGGTGTGATCACCATTCAGCACAATGAACGGGTTGATGTCGTACAGATTGACCATGCATGCTGCCCCACGGTGGAAAGTCAAAATCCTATTTTTGTAGTCATCCGGCACTTTCTACGCAACATCGTTCCGCTATGACATGTCCACCCCAGCTCTCTCTTTAAAAAACGACAAACCCACGACCAAGCAAAAACATGTCTCTACATCGTTTCGAGCTCATCTGGGGTGTACCGAACAACGACCCCACGAATCTCCAGACGGATGGTTTTTTCGTTGAGGGTGTGTCCAGCCGACCAAGCCACCTAGAGCATTGATGTAATCTCATCAACAATCAAAGGGTGGTCGTCGAGCCAAGCACTTTTACCCATGCACTCATGCTTCCTCTTTTTCTCTCTAATAGGCGCAGACGTAGTAAAAATAATAGAAGCCAACACCGCACCCTCATACTGTTTTTTCACTACCTTTGTTCCATCCACAAACCATCTTGCCATTAAGCTAGGAGAAAGCCTGTCATGCACAGAATAACCATCATGATTCCCAAAGGTTTTCTTAAGATGCATAATGGAGGCTTACGTCGTTGGATGAGTCTTGTACGCCTTGAAAAAAGTCTTGAAGTGTCCTCTACAGAACCAGTTGCATTAGCAGCCCCGCTTCTTGGAAGATGCAGGCGATGCAGCTGAGGTGGATGTCATTGATTTGGAGAGCTCATTGCGAGGCAGTCTGTGTCAGTCGCCTCGTAAGAGGACTGCTCCTCTGACCCATATGACATTCCGGACTACGCAGATGGCGCTAACAGGCTACTGGAAACAATTTCCACCATGGGCAGGTTTGAGGAGCCAATGGAAAGCGAGCCCGTGTGCTGCCTCGTGTGAGGAGCAGACGTGGGGGACAGGACTGCATCCTCGGGAGCCGTGCGCTCGTCAACGGCGTTGAAGCGCAAAGGAGGGGGGAAATTCCACGCGTGCTTTACTGTTCTCGGCCACTGTACAACAACTTGCACAAGGGGGAGAGAGGGAAGAAGCAGCGCGAGGAGCAATAACAGATGGCGTGCTTGGTTTGGACGCGTACTTCATGAACTTACGGGGGGGACACGACGTCAACGTTGAGTTACATGCCTTGTCCTTCTCGACTAGAGCAACCGCTGGAGACAGCGCAAACTCCACGTACGTGTCAACGAATTCGTCGTGCATGCACTGAGCGTCCCTGTTGTCCACAATGAGCTTCGTAGCCTTCCGCAAATGTCCAACATGATGTCTCGTTGGCTCAGGGCGTTGAGGATCCTGACGAGCGGCCTCGTGCCGAGTCCTCTCTTCGATGGACACCTTCTTAAAAAATGGTCCATGGTGGCTGAGGGAAGGACAACGTTGTGTCGGTGTTGTGAATGACGTGTGGGGTTGCTCTTGACGACGACCTTCATGTCCTTATGAAGACATGATGGCCTAGGGAAAGGACAGCTCAACACTTAGCGCACCGGTGTTCCATGGATGCCTACGGCCACCATCTCCGTCACTCTCATGACCGTTGCGTCGTTGACACTTTTTTTCCGATTCGATTTGTGTGCACGCACTCGCTAATGGTCGAACGATATCAAAATTAAGAGACAGAAGGAAACTAAACTTGACCTATCGTCGAATTTTGAGGACCATGCGGAAGCTGCTCGATGAATTGAACGGAATACATATGTAATTAAACAGCGGTCGAACTTGACAATTCTTAAAATGGTTAAACACTCGTCATCGAATCCAATGAGCAGTAGTGTATGTTCACTTCACAGAAGTTTACTAGCATGTACCCACTTGCTACGTCGCTAATTTCTCAGTGACAAGTGCAATTGTGTTTTCAAAGACGTTTTGGAGTCACGGTAAATCACCTCAATTTTACGCACTTGTTGATCAGTGTACCAAGAAGTGTATTCCTGCATGCAAACACTTTTCAAAAAACATCCACGTGAATGCATGTGAGCAAAGACCAGATATACATTCCTTGTATATAATGAAATTTACAATGGGCTATATGTGTTTTTCTATAGTTTATGCGAACTGTCCATTTTCAGTAGTCTGTTCACTTCCCAATACAATTGTTGATACATAGTTTCACGGGTGAGGCAATCGGTCCTACATGACATTTTGACTGTAGTTAAAAATAATTTCAAAGGATTATGTTCTTTCTACTCAAAAATAAGCGCTATTGTTTATTAGCTAGCCTATTATGACCTGGGAACTCAATTGGGTATATCTGTGAGACATAGCAAGTGAGTAAAACGTAGGGATAGAATAGAGATCACCGATTGTAGGAAAAAAGGACATGCGGTCACTTTTCTATAAGTTCGCAAGTGCCATTAACGTGATTCACACGAAGTTAATCAATGTCCCCCCACCACCAAAACCAAATGTATTTGGACAGTGTAACAGGTAATGTAGTGTAGAGATCTTGGAAACTATACACATACATGTTTTTCTGGCTTGTCCCCCCCCCAACATGTCGAATGTATTAGGGGAGTGTGTTGGGTGTTTGTATAGTAAGCTCGTTCAAAATCGTACAAACGTGTATACATACACTTGTGTATTATTTCAGATCCATTCAGATACAATTCCCAATGCTCACCCTCGATACAATTAGTCTTCTGGGGAGGAGGGATGGGGGATGACCTCTCCCCCCCCCCCTCCCCCCTTAAAAAGTAGAAATGTATTTGGTGTGTACATCTGCAATTGTATCTACAGCTATATGTGTATTCCTTTATAATGAAATGCATTAAGTTGAATGCATAACATCTATCGTTATATGTCAACAATTCAGAGAAGACCAGAATTATAAGAACGTGTTTACTCACAAAACTTTCTTGCCCACGATGCAAGATATGAAACAACACCCCCACCGGAAGTACCCCCTCCCACACAGCAAGTGTATTGGGAGACTGTATTGGATAATGTATCTTGCATACACTAAAAAAAAAAAGTGTTTTTGTACACTCGTGCACTGAGTCGACCCCCCTCCAGAAACATCTCCGAATGCAATCCCCTGATGCACTTTGACTTTGGCGAGGGGTAATCCCTGCAACCACCCTCTATAGTGACAAGTGTATTAGGTGTGTGTATCCATAAGTGACGCTAATAGACAACACAAAGAATAATCGAGTGTATTTTCTTAAAATTAAAGAAGGAAGAACTTCTTTATACACACGATTCGCTTTAGGAAGGATTAGAACGGCACCCCGACTCAGCCCCCCCCCCTAGACCCAACAAATGTATTGGGGGCCTGTATTGGACGGTGTATCTTGCATACACTGAAAAATATACGCAAGTGTTTTTGTACACTTGTGTACTAAGTTTACCCCCTCCATATACACGGCCCGATATACATCACCGATACACTTGCACTTCGGATAGGAGGAGGGGGACGACCCCCCCCCCCCAAGGAGTGTATAGTGGATCTAGCGAGTGTATCCGCGACTGATGCGGATAGACAACCACAAGAAATCACATATGTATTTCTTCCATTGACGGCAGAAGTTGATATGAGCTGTCGATCTCTATGATGGGACAGACCGCATAATCTTTTGTACTGGAAAAGAGTATCGGGGAGTTTATATGCATTGGCTCAAAAGAGACGCAAGTGTTCATACGATTGTGTACAAGATCGGAATTCCTCCACATAAGGTACGCGATACAAAACCCCAATTCAGCCCGCCGTAGGGGCGGTAGGGGGAGGGTGGTCACACTTGACCATTGATACCCACCGCTAGACATCGGATCACCCATTTACACACCTAATATCCAGAATGGGCTGTTTACCGAGTCAAGTATACACATTCTTCTACTCCAATTTTATAGATATAGCATAACATTTCAAAAAGTACACAAGTGGATTTGCTTTCCCAAAAACATATGCTGAAGTTATCTGTAACATAAATCTTATATTTCTATAATGCATTTTCTAAGGGCATCCCTTTCTCAAGAACTTTCAGTGTTTTTCTTGTATTCATGTACATTGGAATTAGTGTGTACATGATTGTGGCAAACGAATTATAGGAAACATTATCAATTGTCCGGTACTTTTTCTTCGAAGGCTCCTCACCATATGTTTCTATCTTGTACACCCATTACTCAGTGTGTGGATTTCGGGTGTCTGGGCATAAATGTGAAGTAAGATGGACAGAGCTTGCACGCCTTGCATGATCATACCGGCCGCGATCCTCAACGCCTCTCAGAAGGTAAACTGTGTTATAACAACCAGCAAGAGGTGGTTGTAGACCTTGAGACAGGCTCATGTGCCTGCCTTTGGTTCTAAGACCAGTAGTTCCCATGTGTGCATGCTACTAGCATCATCTTGAGGAGAGGACTTGGCCTTCAGCTCACAAACTTCGTGCACCCAGCTTACTCCATGAAAGCATGGAGGGAAAGTTACAGTGGGGTCTTACCTCCCATACCTCTTTATGACCTCCCCATCGCTACAACAAGGTGTTTTGCACCAAAAGTGAAGAGGGAGGGAGGACGACCAAGGCATAAGAGGAGGGAGGCCCAACCCCTTGCATGAGCATCATCTCAAATCAAGTTTAGCCTTTGCAATCAATGTGGCCACAATCGCAGGACATGCCCAGGTACCTTTGATCTAGTTGCAGAAAAGTTTAGAGGTGTGGAGAGCTCGCGGATGCAAACATGCCCTTGTAGTCTAGGAGAGTCCTTCACCTTAACTTTGTTAACAAATTTCAAGACTGTTCGCTCCAGGGTAATGAACATGCAACATGACGTTTAGTTTATTTCATGCTTTTAATATGGCACCTGTCAAAACCCATGGTTATGAAATCAACATAAACAGGTTGATATACTTTGGTGGACACATGAATATCAACATTGTATTATTGCTGGACAATTGACTTACATGTATAAGAACAAAAAGTTACTAGAAAGTGTACATGTATCATCAGGGTGTTCGCACGGATTTGGCTAACTCCGCGGATAGAAAAGCATATTCGCCACTTCCGGTTCAACTTCCTTCGCATCTTTTTGTTTTTCAGACATTTGGTTTTTTTTATCGATAAATTTGCACGTGGTTGAAATTTGTTGGACCAGTTGGATGTTTGCCCTTTTATGCAAAACTACGGTCGTTCTTGCACAGTCAGACGCTTCCCCCCAAAAGTCTCTATTGGTGCGTTGCTATCTTCGGGGACGAAGCGAGAATACGCTCGCACCATTTACGTCGCCGAAAGTTAGGTCATACCTTTGTTGCTTTACGCCCGTAAGGTCACACCAATGTGTCTTTTTTGGTTTTCCTGTGAATGGAGCTTGAGCGAGATCAAGTCACTTGAACACTGCATGTGCATCAAGCTCCTTACGTACATAGTCTTGGTGAGCGTTTTACTCCATTTCTTGTAGCGACCTCATCGGCGAGCACGCCGATGACCCAAGCTAGTCGAAGATTTCTCAAAACAACTGACCTGACCTAGCTAGGATGAAGGATGTCCATGTCACTGACTATCTCCGTGTCATTGTGTCCCTCGTGCCCCTTGCAACAATAACGCATGCATATAATGCCACTGCTGTCAACAATCTCTTCTCTCGATGCACACGATAACATCATTCTGATGCTACATTGTGTGTTGTTTGATATGCTCCCTTGACAACACGCATTGGTCTGTGCTATGAAGCACAACTCTCCATAGTTGTTGATGGCTACACCGATAGCAACTGGGCGCATGACATTGATGCACACTATCGATTAGGTTATGTTTTTCTTGTTGAATTGACAGCTGTGTCATGGAAACGGTGTAAACATAATTGTGCCGCTCGTAGCTTGAGTTAAGCTGAGCATGTTGCACTCGACTCAGGTACGTGTGAGAGTGTTAGGGTGTGTGGACTCTAACAGCAACTACATGTTCCCATTCACTGCACCACTCTCCGTTATGACAGCCAGAGCATTCAGGCCATTTTTAAAAACCATGGCATGCACCAAGCACATGAATGTTGAGCACCACTTTGTTCGTGAGTGTGTTGCTACTGGTTTCGTGAAAGTTGTTTGCGTGTAACATGATCTCAGCGGGATAACCTCTTGACTAAAGCACTCAACTCTGGTTCGTTCAAGTTTGTAGTTCATTCTGCTGGTGTGTCCCATACACCCTATACACCTGATTTAAACTGAATGCTTTTTCCCTCTTGCTCTGCTGTCCATGTCACCCTCCATGTGACTCTCGTGTTGACTCTCTCTCGTGTTGTCGCTCAAGTGATTCCTCGGTTGAGGGCTAGGGGTGTTGGTATTGGATGTTCAAGTGGTGACTTACCATTATACTGTTCACTGACCAATGGTCTCCACAAACACACTTACATGTGTAGGAGATTGAATTAAAAATGGCTGCAGAGCAAACAAGTGGTCCTGTGAAGCATTGATGCGCTCAAGCCCAATGGTGGTCTTGCCGTCTTCAACCACTTGGACAACATAGTGCTTGTACCATTGGCCAACCGGCAACATGTTGAATTCTTTCACTTACACTTGAGTGTTGTAGAAGCTCACATGGCAACGTGCCCACATACGCTTTAGGATGATGAGGATGACTCGGCATGCTCCATTGGCTTTGTGGTTTTTTAGGCTAGTTGTCGGGTGCTCATCCTCGTGGGGTCATGCTGCTCGATCTTTCCAGTAGCAGCCGCTCGCACATTTATACCAGTGAGGTATGGCTCGACACCAGAGGTGGCGACGACCTCGCCTTGTTCGTGATGCACGAGGTGAGGCATGCACAGCAGTCTATGTTCTCGCTTCACTCAACTGTCATACAACTTCGTACCTTCTAAGTGAGCTTACAACCAAACCCATGGCATCTCCCTCTCTCCCACCTACTCTAGGTTGCTTTTGTCCGTTCCTTCACACTACTTTAACAGGCTTGAAACATGTTCCTAGAGCCTGGTTCGTTCACCAATTGACTGGTAGTGGGTGAATAAGATTTGATTTTTCTTTTCGTTGTTGATGGACTTGAAATCATGTGTAGATTATACAAAAAAAAAAGAACGTGCGTTCAGAGTGTGGGAAGTTTCGCAGTGGCCATGCTGCAAAAAATGCAATTCCACGTGGGTAAAGAAGGAGAGTTGATAGGATAAGGAGGGTCTTGCTGTATTTTGTTCCATGAGAGAGGGGTTCAGAATTTTTTTACAACGCCTCTTTGGAGTAGGGTGACACTTTATGTTTCAAACATAACACTCTCTCATTAGACTGTGGTGTAGAATGAAGATGTGATCATGCATGTGTGAAAACGTATAAAAGTTCACATAATTTCATTTATGTACTTAAAATTGACATAAAAGTTCCTTGAAACTATTTTCTGAAGAGTAATGTTGTGCTCCAACTCAGAACAAAGGGATTCTAGACTACCAATCGGGTCTAGATGTTCAAAATCGTTATTGAAAGGAAAAAGGAGCTGCCTTTTCGTATGTAAGACAGCTCAGGCATCACTCTCCGAGTATTTTGTCTCGTGTAACGCCGTGGTCTTTCGCTCACGTGATCACTGCTTTGATATTGCAGGGGCCAGATGCGCTTTACGATGCTCTCGTCGAAGGAACACATGGCTACACGACTTTCTCGGATCTCCGATCTAAGATAATCTGGCGCCATCAACGAATGGAGCTTAGTCGGACGTGCCAACGGCCACGGAGTCGGCCAAGGCTTGAAGGGGATCTAAAGGTCAGTGTCTTTTCCAGAGTGCTGACGTGCCTCACGTGATAGATAACCGTATTTGCAACGCTGTCCAGCACTGATATTCGTGGCCTTTTGTCTTGTCTGTATATCCAGGCGGTACTGCGTGGATTTTGAACTAGGTTAGAATCAGAGCTCATAACCAACTGAGGGACCAAATTCTCTCTCAGAACAGAGGACACTGTTTGAGATAGAACACTCCATGTCGTCACAATGTCGAAACTGGAAAGGAGATGTTATGTCAAGCAAAGAACATGTATGGACGTCATATAACTTTGCTGTTGCTTCAAACCTGTCATTGTCCGAAAATGCTACATTCCGGTAGGAACACATTCTTGAAAATTCATGTTTTTTTTCGTGTATGAAGATCCCATCCTCACAACACCATCCACAAATTTTTTTCAGTGACCCCCGACACCACTTCACACTTCTTAGGCTTAGTTCGAAAAAGTTCACACCAGAAGGCCTTCTAATTTCAAAATCACATTTTTGAGGGAATGTCATGGTTTTTCTTTAAAAAGTCCACAATAGAACAATGGAAGTCTCATTTCAAGTTTTAGAGCATAAACCCTTTTGTAAAGCCATGATAAAGGGATAAGACCAAGTAAAATATAAGATATTAAAAAACCAAAGAGCTCCACTTATCCACATATAATTTGAACAAGAATTTTGACTGTTTTTTAAAGAAATCAACCCAAAAGTACATGAAGATTATTTCGGACTTGGAACGACAGAGTGCATTATATGATCCAAATGATTATTAGAATAAATATGAACATTTAGAAACCTTATAATCGGGTTAAAGTAAAACCAATGAATATTAAATAAATTATAATATGAAGAAAACAAAAAATGCTATTTCATATATAAGATCTCTGTAGATATTGGATCACTCTAGAAATTTCTAGTTTTATTGTGTAAATAATTTGATTAATTACGCACACAAATTAAATTTAATGGAAATGTATTAACATACCTCTAACATGATTTCTTATCATAATAAAATAAAATAAACCAATTTAAATCTTAATGTCAATAACGACAAAGGAATTTTAAATAGGTAACAAGATATAGTAACTTTTATGTAGAAAGTATTATTACCATCAATAAACATATAATCCATAGTATTTAATATCATATTTTTTGAGACATTTAAATATCTATTATGGATTTTATACAGTAAATTTAATCTTTCAATAGGTGCTTAAGACTAATTAATATCTAATTCAAGTATATGTATTTTTGAAAAATTAATTTATGTCAACGTGGTTTTAAAACTTAAAACCTCCCCAAAGTAGATTGATCAAATTAAGTCACAAAATCACCCTCATTTTTACAGTCTTTTTCATGAATTATTCCTCAACTAACATAGAAAGTAAGTCCTTGTACTTCTCCTTCATTACAATCCACACCATTAAGAACAAGTGTGAGACATGAAGTAAGGAAAAACTTGTAAGAGAAATAAATTAAAAAATCCATACTCTTGAAAGTTCTAAGAGAACATAGGAAACATCCATAATAACTGGCAAATGAAAATTCCCTCCTCAAGGAAATTGTCTTACACTTTCCACAAGCCTTGAAAGTAGTAAAGATGAAAGAGTTGTAATAGAAATCCAAAAAGTTGATCAATTGTAATGAAAGGGTATGTTTATTGTACATGCCCATGTAAAATATTAACTGAAATTTTTGGCTAGGGAGAATGCTACGTTCCAAATGTGTATAAGGCCTTAGGAATTTGAATCAATTTTTAAATACATTGTGGGTATTGTCTCCTTATGTTGTAAGCTATGTTCTCATGTTTTGGATAACTTTGACATCCTTCTTACAATTACAATTTTTTCATGATGTTATATTCACCAAAACGTTTATGCACATCACTTAATCATTTGCATCAAACATGTTTTTCCTCATCTTTTTGGTGAGATATTTGGAACTAATGAGGGGAATTCAAACATTGAATTTTGTATTGATGTGCACAAAAAACCTCCGATATAATCTGTTTGCATTCATGAAATGTTTCAATATGGAACGTCAGTTCTGGATTTTCTCATCACAGAACGCTTATTGCTGTTTCCACAGATCTTATTTTTCTTAATCTTGTGTGCCTGTGTTACCTTCTATGTACAAACAGCTGCGTTTCCCGCCCGATTAACAAAGCCTCTTTTTGGCTAAATTGCTCTTGTACATCGCGGAAGTCTGGATGTATGTGCTTAGTGCACGATGCTTGCACACTGTGATTACGTAGTAGAACAGGAATAGATTTCTGCTGAGCGTCTACATCATCCGTGCTTGGTTTACCGTACGTACGGACGGCTGTAGTTTATCCATGACGACATGGATGCGGCCAACATGCAACCCATGAGCCAGCAGATACTTTTAGAAGGATCGAATTGACACTCTCTTCCCGTTAAGTGTCTTGGAGCCATGCAGGCGTGACATCGCCAGGCCATTACCCCATCATGGATCGATTTCTGTCCTTACGGAAGGACCATGCCTGGTCGGTCTAGAATTGCGTCGCTGGGCCTGGTGAGCCGCTCTGTGCGGCATATGTTGACATAGTTGTTCACATCAAGGAAACAATGCTGGATGGGCAGGCAAACTCTCATATCCATCCTCCTCCTCCACTTGGCGTCACTGTCATAACCTTATTGTTTGCCACGGAAATAAGGGTGTCAGAAGATCTTGTTTGCCGTGGAAACTGCCCCTCGAAGTTCTCTGTTTCCGGAAAAAACTTCTCTCGCTTCTTTGCCTCCAAAAGTAAACAATTACGAAATGAGAAGGCGGGTGGATGCGGATATTTTTCATGCAGTGAAGACTTCATCCACGCGCGCTGACCCGAACATGTGTTCATACACGCGCACTAACGCATTGAACGTTCTATGCGCGTAGTTAATCAGGAGCAAGCGGTCGCCTGTCAGCGCTAGAGGCTTAAGGGCCTGCGCGCGTACTTGACGACTTTTGAAGGGAAATCATGAAGAACGTAGGCATGAGTTGATGCTCGGAAAATACAAAACATTTTCTTTAGGTTCGCAACGATTTCAAAATACAGCGATGCGGAGGAAAGAAGTTCGCATACGGAAAATAATGGCAAAGCCGCTTGCACATCCGAACATCGCTCATCTAAGAAGTCATGGGCAAAATGAAAAGGTGTCTCAGAAAAAATGATCACAACCTTGGGGAAAGCAATGCTTAAGAATAATGCCAAAAAATGAAAAACGGGAAAAACAGTGAAAACTATTCGATTGAAGAAAACCAAGGCAGATATAATCCAGAGAACATACAAATGAACAAAACTTCATACTTTTATAAAAATAACAGAAATCAATCAGACGCAAAATTCAAACTTTTGACTTGAATAAGGAACAATTCACGTACGATTGAAAAATATGAAACTAATAATTTAATTCAAAATTTTGTTAGAATAATAGATATGATGGAAAACTGGATAAAGAATATTTCATATAAACTATTACGAAAAAAATAGATGTGATTGAAGACATAAATATGACTATTTTTGAATAAATATAGAAAAATTTATAGATGTATTGATATCATATTTATAAAGATATGGATAAAGATATAGGTATGCATATGGATATATATAAACACTGGTATACATATATATAGATATGGATATAGATATAGATATAGATATAGATATAGATATAGATATAGATATACATATAGATATAGATAGAGATATAGATATAGATATAGATATAGATATAGATATAGATATAGATATAGATATAGATATAGGTATAGATATAGATATAGATATAGATATAGATATAGA
>SZWC01014243.1:42359-69219 GCA_023375785.1 Penium margaritaceum | reverse complement strand
GGGTAAAGTGTATTGGGGGAGTGTCTATGGTAAGTGTATCTGATGGACATGTGAATAATACACAAAGTGTATTCGGAGACAATGTTGGGGAAAACATCGTCGACCACCGATCTATGACAATTGACAATCAACGATCAACGATGTCGATCGTCGCCACACATATGATGATCCATAAAATGTTTATGAGGGATTTTAGTGGGGGATACAAGATCCCCCTCTGCAATAGAAGGGAACCTGCTAGGCCCACTACCGCGGGGGTCCAGCAGAAGCCCGGGTAAGAGAAAAAATAAAACCCTTAACCCCGGAAGTAACAGGGTGTCAATTGCATCTCTGCCTAGTTCCGCGTCCAGGAGTAGGCGTTCTGATTCTTTTACAATAGCATGATTTGTAAGGTCTAAGGAAAAATGTATGTCTGTTTAAGGGAACTCTAAATGGAGTTGTGGGAACAAAAAGCATGGTTTTTGTTGAGTTTCTACATTTTTATTACCAGCCTTCCAAGAACTTTTGCATGTTCATGCATACAAATACATGCTAATATGTATGAACATACGTAGTAAAGTGAATTGTAATGTAGCTTCCACGAAGGTACCATGAAATTTCCAAAGGCTTATACTTGACATGTACATTGTATGACAAGTGTATTTTTCAGAGGTGATTGACCACAAATGTATATATTCACAACACTCGCGCCAAACTACTTCAGGCCATTGGATAATCAACAGCTCCTGACTGTCTTAAGATCTCCTCCCACGTGGCGTCGTTCTACAGGCGGCGGAGCCAGCAGCGATGTGTTGTGACTTGCATGTGCACTATCACTCTGATCTGTGTTGTTCCCTCTCTGCCGGTGTACATGCTTGTGCATTACTCGTGCATATGTCTGACTCTGCAAACGTTGACGACAACATGTGCTCAGCAATGGAGGGGACGTCGCACCATTTTGAAAGACGTGGCTCCTATCTTCTTAAGTGGATTCTTGCACTTGGTAGCAGTGCCGCCCTGCTCCATCGACAGCAGCCACTGGCGCTCATGCCACTAACTAGCGTGGCAGCTCATGCCATCGACTGGCGTGGCAGCCACCGGCGCTCATGCCACCGACTGGCATGGCAGCCACTGGCGCTCATGCAAGACATAGCTCTACAGATTTTATCGAGCCCGATCTGCATTGTTTGCATTGTCCGACCACTAATTGATGCTGAACTTGTGCGTATTTGCTGTCGAGCGTGTAGCTCATGTTAAAAAGTGCCCCTGCCATGGATGTCGTTTGCCGTTTTCCTGGTTCTACCACTAGAGAGCGGTTGGACCCCTTGCATTTTGCCATGCAGTTTCAAGCTTTCAGTTGCTCAATTTGGTTGAGAATTCAGAAAGTTAGCCCCATCCGAAGTTCGGGTGGTAGGTGGGTGGAATCTGGGTTCCGTCATTGGTGACAGAATAATTCCACCACCAGTGATCCAAGTCCGACTTCAATATGCTCCAAGGGCACATGGGCCATGAAAATAAGGGATGTGGATGGTCTTCTGGACTAGGGCGAGCCTTCCCCCACGTTGGGATGACAGGAAGGGCGCTTCGACAGGCCGTCAAAGCGCCTCCCGTCACTCCCATTCGTGGGTATGGTGGGCTGCTCGGTTCCACCATGGGTTACTCTAACGGCCGTAGCAGGGGCTCTACTGCTCCGTTTTGGGAGTAATTGGATGCGTTGGAAATCTTGTATCACAGGCTAAAATAATCTGATATAATCTCACCAGAATAACTGATCATTGATGATTCCCAACCTTTCTTAGTTTCCGCAATTTGTACTCTGCCAGAATTCTTCTCCCTTGGTGCTGTGGCGACCCAAAGCACACACCTCCCTTGGAAGTCTCTTTGCACTAAGCAGCCGTGGACACTTAGGCAGTTCAAGGCACGTGAGGACAGCATTCCTGACAAAGGGTTGTGGGCCCACAGCCCTCACCTGCCTACCAAGACGTTCACGGCTTCCGCAACGCACGGGAGTGTAGCTCCGGGCGACTTCGCCGTCGCACTTTGAGACTGTCCATTGTAGAAGTTCAAACATGGCACAGAAGACAGAGTCCTCGCCCATCCAAAAGTACATGGGCGGCCCTGGTTTTGGGCTGTGGCGATGGCATTTTGACATCTACCTCATGCACATGGGACTGTTGGAGCTCATGAAGGGCACAGAGGTTCAAGATGCGAGTGCAACGGACAAGGGGAAGACGACCTTCGCGAGGAAGAACACGGAGGCGCTGATGCTCCTCTTGTCGGCACTGCATGAATCTCAGTGGGGCTATATCCATGGCTGCAAGCTGGCAGCTCACGCATGAAGAAGCTCTGCTCCATCCACCAATCAATATTCCTAGCCAACAAGATCTTCGCAATGAAGCGATTCTTGACGGTGAGGATCGAGGAGGGTGAGGACGTCATTTCAGCCATGCAACAGATCGAGTTTCTTGCCTCACAATGCAATGATGTGGGATGGAAGATTGACACAAAGATGCAGGCAATGGCACTCCTCATGGCTCTACCCGACAGTTGGGGTCCTCTCATCACCGTGCTGGGAGGTTGGGAGGAAAATAAGCTCACCTACGGCACAGTCGCCGAGTACATCTGCAACGAGGTGCACGATCTGAGCGGTGGCAAGACCTCGACATCCTCAACTGCCCTGGTCACCAGAACACAAGGTGGCAACAGCAGTGGCAAACGAGGCGGTGGTAAGGGCGGCGGCAAGAAGGGCACCAAGAGGGGCGCATGCCACAACTGTGGCAAGGAGAGCCATTGGGCCAAGGAGTGTCCGGAGGAGGCGCGGGCCGGAAGCAAAGGTTCCAAAGGCAAGAAGGCGCTCCTCAATGGCACGAAGAACCATGACCTGAAGGGTGCCAAGCGGAGGTGCCTCGACTTAGGTGCGGAGGAGCATACCCAAGTCGAGAAGGTGGGGTTCATCAACTACACCAAGTCTGCCAAGTCCATGGTGACCGCCGACGACAAGGTCGAACCTGCGGCCGGCCAAGGTGATGTGGACGTTGAGGTAGTGGTTGGTGGTAAAAAGGTGCAACGTGTTATCCAAAATGTGCAACATGTCCCCGGCCTGGCTGAAGTTTTGAGTTTGAGCCGCTTGAACGACAAGGGCTATGAAGTACTCTTCCGCAGGAAAGGTATAGTCGTGCGGATGGACGGCGGCGGCGAGGTTGTGCTCGAAGCAAAGCGCGAGGGAGGTCTCTACATTGTTGAGACAAAGGTCATCCCCTCGGCAGCAAGCGTAGCAGATTCACAAGCATGCGCCGTCAACCTCGCAAAAGGCGGGGGAGAAAACCTGCAATTGTGGCATCGGCGACTGGGGCACTCATCGCCCGCAGTCATGCGGGAGATGGCGAAGCGCGAGATGGTTTGCGGCCTCAACATCAGCGGTGCAGCAGATGCAGTAGCAGATTCCACAGAGCACAAGTGCGAGCCTTGCATTGTGGGCAAGGCAAAGTGCAAGCCGTTCGAAGATGGATGACAGCGGGCCGAGAACCTGCTCGAGGTCGTGCACAGTGATGTATGTGGACCGATCAAGATGCCGTCCGTTGGGGGCGCGCGTTACTTCGTCACCTTCATCAACGATTGTAGCAAAAAACTGTACGTCTACTTCATGAAGCGGAAGAACGATGTGCTGGACCGGCTGAAGAATTATGTCGCAGCAGTGGAGAGGCAGACTGGCCGCAAGGTCAGAGCTCTATGCAGCGACAATGGCTGGGAGTATGTGGGCTGCGGAGGGTGGCTGAAGGAGCAGGGCATTGAGTGGCAGCCGACTACTCCGTACACGCCACAATCTAATGGCGTGGTAGAGTGTATGAACCAGACGCTACTCACAATGGCGCGGACAATGCTCGTGGATGCAAAGTTGCCACAGAGCCTGTGGGCCGAGGCAGTGAGTTCGGCGTGCTACATCACCAACCTCACCCCAACGGCAGTGCTGAAGGGGAAGGGCGGCTGGAAGACGCCGCAGGAGGCTTGGAGCGGACGCAAACCAAGCGTGGCGCAGCTGAAGGTTTTTGGGTGCAAGGTGCACGCATTGGTGCAGCCAGCGCAAAGAAAAGACTCCAAACTGGACCCGCGTGCAAAGGTGTACGCGTTTGTCGGATACGAGAGCGCGCTCAAGGCGTACCGCCTCTTCGATCCAGCTACGCAGGACGTCATCACCAGCCGCGACGTCACGTTTGATGAGCAGCAGAGCTACTGCAGCAGCAACAACATTGACGCAACACACTCTCCAAAGCAAGGGGAGTGGTTCCAACTCCTTGAGCGTGAGGAGGAGCCGGCGGCTGCAGAGGTCGATGACGGGTCTTCGGAGGATGACGGTGCTAGAGCGAAGCAGGGCAATGCAGCAGGTGCAGGTGCCGCTCGAGCGCAGGACGCAGCAGCCGACACGAGGGAGCCTGCGGCCGAGGACAACGTTGCAGTAGAGCAGTAGCAGGACCAGCAAGCAGTGTCGCCAAGGTCGCAGCGTTGCAGTTGGAGGCGGCGGAATGCGGCAAAGCGGTATGATGCAAGCACGGGCCGCTGGGTCGGCATGGCGCGATGCATGATGGCAGCCGCAAAGGAGCTGAAAACTGTGCAAGAGGCGCTTGCACGGCCTGACGGGTAGCAGCGGGGCAAAGCAATAAAATCTGAACTTGCGTCCCTTGCTGAGAACGGCACTTGGGAGTTTGTGGATCGGCCTGAGGGGGCGAAGGTGATCAGCTCCAAGTGGGTGTTCAAGATGAATCTCACCAAGGACAGAAAGGTGGAGAAGTATAAAGCGCGGCTAGTAGCGAAGGGGTATGCGCAGCGGAAAGGCGAACACTACGATGAGACGTTCACGCCCGTCGCCAAGTTCACAAGCATCCGGACAATCCTCACGGTGGCAGCCGCAAAGGACATGGAGATCCACCAAATAGATGTCAAGACGGCATTCCTGAATGGCATCATCGACAAGGAGATCTACCTTGAGGTGTCGGAGGGGGTGGATGCGCCGGAGGGCAAGGTGTGCAAGCTGCGGAAGGCCTTGTACGGGCTAAAACAGGCGCCCAGGTGCTTGTATCACCAGATGGACGGCCACATGGCGGAGCTCGGCTTCAAGCGCTGTGAGTCAGACCACAGCGTGTATGTGCGGTGGAACAAGGGACTCCATCAGATTGTCGCACTCTATGTGGACAACCTGATCCTGTGCTCATCAGATCTGGCGGCTTTGCAGCAGCTCAAGGAGCAGCTGAGCAGCAGATTTAAGATGACGGACATGGGGGAGCTGGAGTACTACCTCAGGGTCAGTATCACGTGGAACCAGAGAACGCGCACGCTTGAGTTGGGGCAGGCCAAGTACGTGGCCGAGGTGCTGAAGCGGTACGGCATGGAGGACTGCAAACCAGTAGGCAGTCCGTTCTCCACAAGCTGTGAGCTGAGTGCAGCGATGGCGCCGCAAACTAAAGAGGAGAAGGAGGACATGGCGAAGGTGGCCTACCAATCTGTGGTGGGCAGCCTCATGTATGCCATGGTGGCGACTCGGCCGGACTTGGCCTACGCGGTGGGCCAGGTGAGCAGGTACGTGGCCAACCCTGGGCCACTACACTGGCAGGCGGCAAAGCGCATCCTCCGGTACTTGCAGGCAACGCGGCATGCGCGCCTAAAGTACAACAGAAAGGAGAGGTCTGACCCCTTGCGGCTGGTCTGCTACACGGACTCAGACTACGCCCGCGATGTGGACAAGAGGAAGTCTACTTCTGGCTATGTGTCCTTCCTCGCAGGTGTAGCGGTCTCGTGGTGTAGCAGGAAGCAAGACTGTGTTGCCACCTCCACAGTGGAGGCGGAGTACGTCGCTCTAGTCAAGGTGGTCAAGGAAGCGGTGTGGCTCTGCATATTGCTAGGGGAGCTGGGCGTGCCGCAGCAGGAGCCTACGGTGGTTCAAGAAGATAACACTGGCTCCATCTTGCTGACCAACAACCCGATGCAGCACTGGAGGATGAAGCACATCGACGTGCGCTACCACTACGCGCGCGACATGGTGGAGAAGGGACAAGTTGTGATGCAACATTGCAGCACGAAGCACATGCTCGCGGATTGCTTGACCAAGGCGCAGCCCCAGGATCGGCATGTCATCAGCCTTGCAGGGCTTGGGTTGACAAGCTATGAAGGGCTTGAAGGCGCAGACACGGACGAGTGAGAGTGAGCATGAGGCATCCGGGATGGAAGGTGCACGGGGGAGATTGTTAAAAAGTGCCCCTGCCATGGATGCCGTTTGCCGTTTTCCTAGTTTGACCACTAGAGAGTGGTTAGATGTGTGATCTAATTGCAGATTTGGACACCTTGCATTTTGACATGCAGTTTCAAGCTTTCAGTTGCTCAATTTGGTTGAGAATTCAGAAAGTTAGCCCCATCCGAAGTTCGGGTGGTAGGTGGGTGCACTCTGGGTTCCGTCATTGGTGACGGATTAATTCCACCACCAGTGATCCAAGTCCGACTTCAATATGCTCCAAGGTCACATGGGCCATGAACAAAAGGGATGTGGATGGTCTTCTGGACCAGGGCAAGCCTTCCCCCACGTTGGGATGACGGGAAGGGCGCTTCGACACGCCACTGTCGAAGCGCCTCCCGTCACTCCCGTTCGTGGGTATGGTGGGCGGCTCGGCTCCACCATGGGTTACTCTAACGGCCGTAGCAGGGGCTCTACTGCTCCGTTTTGGGTGTGCTTGGATGCGTTGGATGCGTTGGAAATCTTTGATCACAGGCTATAAGAATCTGATGTAACCTCACCAGAATAACTAACCATTGAGGATTCCCAGTCTTTCTCAGTTTCCGCAATCTGTATTCTGCCAGAATTTTGCTCACTTGGTGTTGTGGCGACCCAAAGCACACACCTCCCTTGGAATTCTCTTTGCACTAAGCAGCCGTGGACACTTAGGCAGTTCAGGGCACGCCAAGACAGCATTCCTGACAGCTCAATATTTTTCACCTCTAGGCTCAAACGGTCTTGCATTTGGATGACTGTGCACAGAGCTACAACCAAAACTGTGGTTTTTGGCCAAGTTTAGGAATAACTGCCACATACGCCATCTATCGTGCGCCCCAACAGGTCTTCATGTTGTGTGCTTGTCATCTGTCATTTCCCTCTGCATTAGCATTCAAGCTGATGAGGCTTTGTGTGTCTCCTTCACCCATCCCTTGTTGTTTCTTGCAGTGGCCTGCTTGCTAGTGCATCAGCTCACTAGACTCTTTTGCCACATGAGCCACCAGGCCAGAAAGTTCTTTAGCAGTTTGTCTACTTACATTCGAGTAGTTTTTCTTCTTCTTTTTCTTCTTCTTATGAGTTAATCATTATACTATTTGATTGCATATTCCTCCTGATTTTGGATCTTTTTTTGTTCAATACGCATGGACTTTCTCGCTCTCATCTTGGTTGATAACTTCCATGTACGCCAAAACATCTTAGTGCTGATTTTCAAACTTCAAAAGATGATGGTAAATCTATATCTTGCATCTAGATTTGCATGCCCTCTCCCAACTCAGTCTGTATGTTGCAGACCCACCCACCCACCCAACCCCCCCCCCCCCTCCGCTCTCCTCACATTGTAAACCAGTATAGGGATGTGCGAAAATAGCATGTACTTCACATCCTGCCCATTTGATCTAGAAGCTTACACAAGCTGAAGCTCTATATACAGGAAACAGGATTTTAGAATTGTAGGAGTACTTCGCTCATGGGACAATGTTTTGCTTTGTTGACGAGACGCATGGTAGGGGTTGATAAAATAGATGTTCCAGTTCTAGGTTATGTCCCACTTGCATGTTTTCTGTGACTAAAGTAAAACAAAAAGTCAATGGAAATGAATTGCACAAAAGAAAATGTCCATGACACATGTGTACTTTGCAGCAGTATGGCCAAGACCTTCATCAAGTTTTGCAGCCCAAGCTTCCAGTGGCACAACTTAATTGTGCAAGGCTACTTAGTGACCACGTCCTACAAAGACAGCATAAACGTACAGAAACCTCACTGGAAAACTGTAGCAATTCTGAAAAATAGAGGAGATACTTGGATGGACAAAAACACATCCTTCATAAGCAAAGAGAACGTGTAAACAAACATTGGCACCATGCAAATGGACGAAGACACTATGTACAGAAACACTATGTAAGATTCTATGTAAACAAACAAGGACACCATGTAAACGAACAACGCCACAGTGTGATGAAAAACACCAACTGATGAACAAAGATACCATTCGATCTCCCTTTGGTCCATATGGGGACCCATTCGGGCCTGTCGCCACCATTGCGTGGGGAAGATTCTGCACCAGTGCGTGACGTTACTCCCTGTCCGTCAGTTTGCAGAGCCTCTGGTTCCACTGCATTGCCTAAACCAGACACCCCCACCATACCAGAGTCCCCATCTCAGTCTGTTCTTCCGGCTGTTAACTACGCATCCAAGTCCACCTCTTTGGCCACTAACTGTGCTGACCAGACGAGTGAGTCCATTTCTTCGACCGCTGACTCCGCCACCCAGGCAACAAAGTCCATCACTTTGGTTGCTGACTCATTTGACCAATTGGGCGAATCTCCGGCTCCTGGGTCAGTCACTCCAGTTGAGCGACCTGTCCTGTCCTTGCCTCCTCGAGGCTGACGCATCCACTCGTCTTGTATTGGTCTAACATACTCACGCACTCTTGGTGGTCGTCTTCACCCATGCACCCGAGCGCCTCCACCAGGCATGCGTCTTGCCATCATCTGGATACTACCCTCCATTCCACGCCTCCATCTCACACTGTTGTAAGTAGGAATGCAAAGACAAAGGCTTTGGTTCTGACTGTTTTTGTCTTCGTCACAGTGGACCTTCATCCTAGATCCATGTTGGGTTATCCTTGATCTTTCACGAGCATCAAAGTGCTACCTCAGTCTCACTGTCTTGTGCTCCAATGGGTCTTGGCACCGCTCGTATATTGACAGCCAAGTCGTCATTGTAGGCAATCAACCCACATAGAATCCTTGAGGCTAGGGATGCACCTGATGCTACCATGTAGGATGTTGCTTGCAAGGAGGAGGTGGCTGCCATTGATGATTATGTTGTGTACAAGCTGGCCGTCTTGTCCCCAGGGACTAAAGCTAGTGGGGCCAAGAGGGTTTTCTGTTGCAAGAGGAAGCCAGACAGTATGCTGTAAAAGTACAATGCCCGGCTCACAGCCAAAGGCTTTACAATGGTACCATGAGTGGACTTTGACCAGGTCTTTGCACCTGTCAGCCATTTTACCACCAGTCACGCGCTCGTTGGCATGGTCGCACAGCATGGTTGGGAGCTCCATCAGATGGATGTGGGAAATTCCTTCTTCCATGGAACTCTCAATGGTGAAAAACTTTACATGGTCCAACCTCCTTGCTTTGAAGATGGTACATGTCGTGTTTGGCGACTCCGGAAGGCCCTCTATGTGCTGAAAGACTCACCTAGGTGTTGAAACACAGAGATCAGCCGCACCCTCTTGAAGAGAGGCATGGTGCGCAGCTTTGCAGATCTAGCCCTCTTCTTCAAACCAGTCGAGACCACCCTAGTTACAGTGCTTGTCGCGTCGCCTGACCTTGTTGCTGTCTAACGAGTGAAGGATGTGCTGCAGTCCACGTACAAAATGAAAGACCTTGGGCCTCCACAGGTGTTTCTGGGCATGAAATTTTAGCGGGACCGCACCCACAACATTCTACATGAGCATCAGGCAGCCTACGTGCAGATGTTAACCGAGCGTTTTGCGAACCTCTTGCCCACTCTATCGAGTGCTTTCACATCCATAACCCCAGATGGTAAGATCAAGATGAAAGCTTCTCATGCTCATGCACTTGGTATTGTTGTGGACATGACTACTTTTCTTCGTCTCATTGGGCCAGTCATGTTCCTCGTGACCATCACGCGGCCGGACATTGCCTTTTCCGTGAATGTGTTGGCCCAGTTCTCCCAGTCTCCACACCAGTTGCACCTAGACACAGTCATTCGTGTGGTGCGGTACGTTGTCTCCACCCCACGTCGTGGACTGGTGTTTCGTCGCTAGCTGCCTGTAGTCACCGAGGACTACACCGATAGTGACCGGGCTGGGAGCATAGACGGTATGAGTCACACTGGATGGACCTTTCTCATTGCCGGCATGGCTTTCTTATGGAGAACTGGGAAACATGGGTGCATTGCATGTAGCACTGCGGAGGCAGAGTACGTGGTACTGAACATTGGTGCATGCGAGAGTGCAAGGCTCCATCGTTTACTGTGTGGGTTTTGTCAGCCCGCATTGCCCGTCACATTGTCTTGTGATAATGAAAGTGCCATGGCCATTGCAAGAAACGATGACATTCATCAAACGTGCACAAAGCACATCAATGTGTAGCATCACTATGTGCGCACTTTGTTGCATGAGGGCAGTATCTCAATTGTGTGTGTTGACACTATACGAAAGCAAGCTGACTTCTTGACCAAGGCGGTCAAACGCACATCGTTCAAGGAGGCAGTTGGTCTAGTTGGTCTGCATCCGTGAGTGCATCTGTTATTCATGCATTCGCAAGATCCCTCTACGCACTTCGTGAACTCATCATCGCAGTTTTGTGTCATTGCTAGACTGTGGAGGCATGAGGGTATGGGGAGCACAACTTATGTTGTGTCTTGTGGCTGCATGACCTCTGCATGTGCATGTACATTGGTGCCCATGGATCATGGGGGACTGTTGTGATTTACACGTACACTGTCTTACTGATCTTTACAGTAACCTCTTGGCTGGTGTACATGCTTCTGAAGACAAATGACTTGGTGGACGTTGACCACGGCGGACGCTAAGCAATGGAGGCAACATCGGACCGTTTTGAGAGGCGTGTGTCTCACCTCCTTGTGTGGAGTCTCTCCAGTTGGGAGCAATGCGCGGCCAACTCCATCAACAGCAGCCACTGACACTCATGTCACCAACAGTCATGGATAACTGTTCTTGTAACATGGATTCTACATAGGTTGAGGCAGGCATAACACTCACGTGCAATTATTCAAGCTGATTCTGACTGCACGACTGTGCTTACAACGTGCATGTTTTGGTATGATCCAATTTTCAGGAAAGACAGAATATACCCGAGTTTGGGACTGTCAGTCTTCTTGCAGGAGTCATTGAGAAAATCTCACAGGCCGGAAAGTAGCGCATGTTCTTGATTGGCTGGTAGCAGGGATGGCAAACTGTGGTATTGTATACTGGCGGTACACAACACTGTGATGTTTCATCAAATTTTAGTGACGTACTGCTGTATCAGTATTCTTGCTGAAAGTACCACAGCACACGAAATGCAATATTTTTTTGGGTCGTTATGAAGCGGTAATCACGTTGTATCCTAATTACCACGGTACTTTGAACATTTGTTCATATTCAACCCCATCGTGTAGTTCTCACGCCCAGATCAAATTTTCCTCGCATCCCCATCGTGGATCCATTCCGTCCGCAAGAATCGGCAAGCTTTTCTTGTCCTTTTGTGGCGATGTTGGTGTGTAAGCTTTTAGAGTAACGCAGTATGGTACCGTCGTACCGTTGTGAATTACTGCTACGGTTTCTTAGGAGGTTAGTACCGATACCGATACCGTATTGGTACCGTTGAAGAAAAATCGTACCGTAGTATGCGTCATATCGTGGTCAAATGATCCGCGTTACTGCGTTATTGGTAGTACCGCTGCCATCCCTGGCTGGTAAATTGAGTAAGAAGCCTCACATAGGTGAAGGCCTAGGTTAGTGTGGAAGGAGTCTCACACCACACCTTATTCTTGTTGGAACTCAACTACTGCTCACTTTAACATGCATTAAGGCAAGTTTCCCCCCTCGCAGTTGAGCAGCTCGCGTTGCTCATGCGGTAAGTCTGGACGCAGCAGGCCACCAGGTCAGTCCAAGTGTGTGAGGCAACAAAAACAGTCTTGTCCAATTTAGTCCAGCATCGTTTTCATTTACATGCTCATATAATTTCAGCGCTCTGTTACAGCCACAACTAGGGCTGGTTGCTCTTATCCAGACGACACATCTTGATCTCAAACTCCTTCTTTTTCTTTTTCTTTTTTTCTTTTTCTTCCATTTCGGTGCGATATGTCTCGTCTCGGGTACAGAAGACGAGAAAGGCTTGGTCTCGTACAAATTTGTATTTTGCTTGTCTCGATCTCGTCTCTCTCGCTCACATCCGAGATAATCTCGCATGTTGCACCATTGCGAGGGACGAGCGAAACGACGATTCGAGCTACTAGATCCCACCCACATAGTGGCGACTTCATTCTGACTGCAAGCAATTTTTTTTAAAACAACTAGAGTCAACATCGTTTTCAAATCAAAATCCCCAATTCAAAATTCAAACCCTACGTCACTCAGCCACCGCGCCTGACAACTGCAGGTCTGGACCACTGGGCACAAAACATCTCCACGACCAGCCAGCTGGTTGCACGTGCCGGTGTTCGACACGCGCAACCAGGTTAGTGTTGGTGTATGCGCTTTGAGCTGTCATGTAGCCTTGTGTATAGACAGCCTCCTAGCTTGTGCTGATGGTTCTCCAGTAACTACCTTACTCCCTCAGTGATACGTATGGTGCATTCATGCTCATGAATGCACCATAGCTCAGTTCATGCGTGCATGCTTGGTATAGTTTTCTCGGTGGTCGAGACCCGGGTACTTGGTGGTTTGTACCGGTACCTCGGGAGACCTCATAGAAATACACTGCATAGTATCTGATTGGTGATGCACTCTTTCCATGGTCAAGATCCGGGTACCAGGTGGTCTGTACCGGTACCCCGGGAGACCCATCACTGAGTGGTCTAGTTCTGTTGGCCTCTTGTCAGACGTGCGTAATTTGCATGTGGCTGAGACCCGGACGCCCGGTTACATGTTACAGCGTCTCGGGAGGCCTAAACTTGTCTCACCTAGCTAGTCAGTGATGCTAGTGTATCACCATAGATTTTGGCTATGTTTGGGGTACATCGCATGTTTTCCCGTCGGTCGAGACCCGGGCACCCGGTTGACTGTTCCGGTGTCTCAAGAGACCTCCATTGTTGTTTTCATGCTCTATGCCATGCATATTCCCCGATCGTGCCTTTTGGTGTGACGGGTATGACAGGGCCTGGTGGGCTAGTCACCAGTCCCCAGTACATAAGCCCTCAGCAGGGCTCATTGTATCTCTCTCCTTCGTTCTTAACTCAACTGTTCCAGACGTAGCAAAATTTTGGCACTACATTTCTCCCACTCACCACCATAGCTCATGTAATATCCAGCATGAGCCTGCATGTCCTAGACACCCACGTACCATGGTATCAGAGCGCAGGGGGGGGGCATGTGAGCAGCAGAGTAGCAGAACAGGGCGGAAACGTAACTAAGGTGCGCCATGTGGCACCACGCAAGCATGAGAGCGCGAGAGCAAAAAACATGCCTACTACAGCAACAAGGATTTCCTCCCCTTGCTTTTAGGTTTAGAGTGAAGCCACCAGTATGTATAGGCAGAAGCAGGGAGCAACATCCCACAGGCATCAGCAGCCCCACTGAACGCCTTCGGTTGGGCGTGTGGCTTGTGAGTGAACCCGCGTGCTCGCAGCTTGCGAGCAGTGCTTGCAAGCGCAGGTGTATCCGCACATGTGTTTGTAGCAGGCACAAGCAGCCTGCAGCAGCCAGCAGCAGCAGCACCATGCAACAGCGTGCAAGCAGCTGCAGCCAAAAACACATGCAGCTGCAGCAGCAGCAGCGTCAGCAACGTTGTAGCTTGCACACGCAGACAGCAGTAGCGAGCAAATGCACTGCACTTGTAAAGTGCAACCCAAAGTTGTGCAGCCTGTACCTGGCCAGCAGTAGCAGCAGCAGCGGTGGCCGTGAGCGGATGCAGTAGGATAGCGCAGCAACTGGAGCTAAGTGTGGTGGCCGTGCCCGCATGTAGCATCACTTGTAGCCTACAGTCCTGGCAGGCAACATATCCTGCAGTGAGCACCTCGCGATTTCTCGGCCAGCAACGAGCTGATGCAGCCCCGCAAGCAGCAGCAGCACTGCGCAAACATCAACTGAACAGGTGCATTGCGCTCGAGCAGCAGCGGCAGCAGCATTGCGCAGCTTGCATCTGCAAGAGTAGCAACAGCGAGCAGCCCGCAAGCCGCAGGCAGGGTTGCAACAAGTTGAGGAAGCTTTGCAGGAAGCGACGCGGCAACGGTGTGCACTATAGCCACTGACGTACACTGTCAACTTCACGTCGCCGGCACCTCGATCGATGTGGGGTTCCGAAATTGACTGAATAGTTCTTAGTCTATCTTTTGAGTGCGAAATAAAAAAATTGGCAAGCTCTAGCGAGCTCGGCCGGCTACCTCGCGTACCGGCCGTCTGCTTTGCGAGGAGCTAGCAACGTCGCGAACTTTTTCCCTCATTTTTTTCATAGACTAATTAGTCTATGCGGGGTGCGACTCGAAGAAGAGACTAATTAGTCCAAAAACCTCGACTAAATCACTCGAAGCGCTCAGACTGAGACTAATTAGTCTATGTTTTAATGGTGGTTAGATGATGAATGATAAAGTCAAAAACGACGGCGACGATGGCCAGATCCATCCATCCGAGTTGTTGGCATGTTTGAGTGTTTGAATTTAGAAGGTTTGAGCATTTGGGCAAGTCGCCCGCGCCACGTGCTCTCGTTCGTCGTGCCGCCTGTGGAGTTGCCAGCACGCATGGCCTTCAAAATGGTTCTTCTGTCACTTATCACTTGTCACTTCCATCATCCTCCAGCCATGGCTTCCTCTCCCAGGCCTTCGTCCTCCTCCAGTGCCACGTACCCAAGGGCTGCATCTGCATCTGCCTCCGCTCCAGCGAGTTCTCCGCACATGCACGTCCCTGTCAGTGGACGCATTTCCCAACTCCGTAACCTTCAGCGCGACTGCAATGAGGCCATGCATCAACGTGCACGTCTCGGACCGTACGTCCCACTTCCGCCAGTCGTTGCCACCAAAGGCTTCAACTGGATGCCAATGGCCAGTAACAACCACGTGGCGGCCGATCGTGGTGCTTACCTCCCGAGTCCGCCAATTTGGGATGGTGACATGGACGATCCGACTCTCGTTGCCAAGCCTGTATCCGACGTGGCTGAGGGTGACAACACTGACACCGCGAGTCAGCACGTTCCATGATCACCAGCTCCGTCGTACAGCAACGCGACCGCCGACTCCTCAGGCGGGCTCGGGAAGAACCGGTGGACACACGAGAAGGACGTTGCACTTCTTGAGCTGGCGGTGGCGTACGCTGCCGAGTTCCGTGAAACTCGCGGATGGCAAACTCGCATGCACAGCGTACTCGGCGAGCGATTGGCGAACAAGATGGGAATCAAACGACCGACAACGGAGCAGATTCGCAACCGCTGCAACGCTCTCGGCAAGCTATGGCGGCTGGCTTACGACCTCGTCGGAAGAAGCGGCAACAACATCGACCGCATCAGGTGGACCATCGAGCTCAAACCACGTGCGTGGGATGCGTTAAAGGTTAGTAATCCGGCGGCAGCTAAGCTTCAGAGTAAAATTTTACCTTGGTTCAATCTTGGGACAAAATTGTGGATCCGTGACAAGGCTGTGGGTGGAAATGTTTTTAGTTCGGATGAAGCTCGTGCCGTGGGTGCAACAGACAAGCCGGCCGTTGATGTTGGAGATGAGAGGGTCGTCTGTCGTAAAGTGTTCGATCGGAACGTGGATAAGGTAGCGCAGCTTGTGAATTCGGCGGGTAGGCTGGAGTGTGTCATCCATGACGATGGTCCAAAAACCCCATGGGGCATGGCTGTCCAAGACGTGAGCAATGACAAGTACATGTCGGGCGATGACAAGATGGAGCTGCTTGCATGCCTGCAGAGGGATGAAAAAATGTGCACCATGTACGTGTGGTCCAAGGGTGGGGTGTGTGCTCGTGTTTTGAAAAGCCTCCTCGGAAGAACTCCGGGGCACGATAGCCACGCAGACGACGGCGGAGAGGAGAAGGATGATGAGGAGGAGGACGACGACGACGACGAAGATGAGGAGGGTGCGGAAGAATGGGAGAAGCAAGGTGGTGAAGACGAAGTTGGCATCGCCAACGCCATGCACGCCGGGGACTCCAACCTCCACACGGAGGAAGTTCTTGAATGAGACTAGGAACCATTTGTAATGTTTTTCATTTTTTGTCGTAATTGAGTGTATTCTTACAAACCACCACTTCTTTTGATAATGTAATGTATTCCGCCGTTCAACGACATTGAATAGTTAATGAATAGACAATAAGTAAGACATGATCTCTGATGTCTACGAATATGGAATGCAATACTAATTCACATAATTCATGTAATCTGTCCACATGATATTTGCAATATGCTGTTGCCTACCTCTAATGTACTGGTCACCGTGCTGACGACCCACTGGTTGGATGCGTTGTGGAACAACATTTGTGTCCACTTCTCTTGCTCGCGAATCCCAGCCTGGAAAACTGACGTCCTGCCTTTCTTGTATCATGTTGTGCATTACAAAGCAGGCCAAAATCAACTGACTTTGAAAGTGGACTCCATACCTGGGCATTCCTTGTAAAGTCCAAAACCTGGCTTTCAGAACGCCGAATGCCCGCTCGATCATGGATCGAGCGGATGCGTGGCAAAGGTTGAACAATTCTTGCGGGCTGGCGGGACGAAGGTTTCCAGGCCCAAATTCCTGTAAATGGTACCTGGTTCCGCGGTATGGTGGCATTATTCCAAAACCTTCTGGGAAGGACATACTTTCCATCCGGCAATCGGAAGCCTTGCCGAAGGGCATCTGTAAACATGCGTGCGTCGTGTACTGACCCCTCCCACCCCACAGTGACAAACGTGAAACGAAGATCTGGATCACAAACGGCCAAGATGTTCTGGGTCACAGTTGAGTGTCTGTTGATGTACGCCGTCCGTCGGATGCGAGTGACCACAACTGGGACATGCGTCCCATCTATGGCACCAACGCAGTCCGAGAAATAGGGTAGGTAGTCCGCACGGCCTTCCCATGCCTGAAAGGGGGGTTGTCCGGTCTGATGTTGACGGATAACAAGAGGTGCTAGCTCGACGAGGGCATCGACGACCTCCCGTAGTACTCGGTGAATAGTAGCTGCTCCGCACTGGAAACACTCCATCAGTTGACGAGTTGACATGCTGTGGCACACACATTGGAGGAAAAAAATGACTTTCTCCTGGGCAGCAAGTTGTGTGTCACGGAGCGATGTGCGCGTGGTGAGGTCGGTCAAGATGCCATGCCATGTTGTCACAGACATTCGAGCCATGTTGTACAGGCGTAGGGGATGTCCACGCCAGAGCTCCGCCAACCACTCAACACCACAAAAATGGCTCTCATGCATGCGTCGATGGTTGGCATGCGTGAAGATGCGTAGTATGAGCTCCCCGATGAGGTCACGGATAAGTTCGACGATGCGTGAATCAATGTCCCTGACATACCAGATGAGTGCACGACGTGCAGCTGCTCGACGACGAACTGCTTCCATTGTGGCCGTGAGTGAAGTGACGGAGATTGTGTGTCAACTGAATAAATGCCGGTAAGCATTGGCGCCGCGTGCCTCCAACTGCCACGTGCCTCAACGCAACCGTTGGAAATATCCGTGCTTCCCCCGTTGTGCACCGGGTACGCGCAAACAGGGAAATTCACACGTGCAACGGCTATCCGACTGACAATCTAATCTAACCAAAGACTAATTAGTTTGACTTTGTAGTTAGATTGTTCAGTCAAACTAATTAGTCTATGTTCACGAAAAAGCGCGAGTAAACGGTAAACAAAATAGTCTAACTAATTAGTCTACGACTTCCGCGCGCACGGTAGACTAATTAGTCTACGCGCAAAAAGTCTAAGTTCGAACTTAGACTAAGCTTAGTCGATTTTGGAACCCCACACGAGGCTGCCTGCGAAGCCCACCCACCGTTTTAAGCGTGGGTGCAAAATCATCCACGCGACCGTGGGTGGTGGCCCGCCCTGGCATTTAGAAACCGGACCTGATCCCACCACACCATGTGCAAGCAAAGAAAACGGCATCTAGGCCAAGGGGCAATCGAGAAAAATGAAACCTGCGCACTCCATTACCCAGGGGGTCATTTTGTAACCTTTTCTGTAGAACAAAACTTCCTTTTGTTCTTTCCATTTCTTTCTTTGTTTCATTATTCCTTTCAGCAAATGAAAGGGGAGCTTTCCTCCATATCCTGCCATTTAATTTCTTCTCTTCCCAACCTTCTTTAGCACAAGCACGTCTACCATACACTACAACCATTTTCATTTTCTAGTTCAACTGACCCTCGGCTCTTGTCCATAGGTCTCCTCATCACTTAGAGACTGGTCTATATCTTCTCACTCTCCCACACTCTTCTCCTCATTTATTACACCAATAAAGGACTAGTCGGTAGATCACTCCCATCTCTCACCGTTTCTCTAGGCAAGATTTTGCCACGCCCAGGACCACCACCTAGCCCTTCTACCCCATGGACGTTTTCGACACCGTCTAGTGATAGCCTTCAACACCGTCCTACTCTTCATCTGCGATCCTTGGATATGCAGAGGCCGCCGCCGGGATCACCTCCACGCGATTTCTTGGGCCATGTGCTCCGGTTGCTTGCATCTACACCGCCGGGAGCCAGCATACCTTACGCTTCCTCTCATCACCAGATGCCTCCGGGTGCAGTGCTTCTACCACCGGCAGCACCACCTCTTCATTATGCTGGTCAGTCACGCATGTGGTCAGTTTCTACACCGCCAACGTTCCCTTCGCTCCGCCATGTCACCAGCCCACCGGCACACTGACCCAAAATCTGGGACCACCCTCTCCTGGGTATCCTGGCCAGCTTCCTCTGTGGGCGGCTTCTGCTCCGACTGGAGCCGGCTCTCTACACGCCTCCGCATGTCATCAGCCTGACGGCTTGGTTCCCGGACCACCTCCACTCTCTGGTCAGTCTTCTCCGTGGTCCTTCTCATTACCACCAAGATAGGGCGTTCTTCACGCTCCTCCGCATCCTCCTCTGTCTTCAGGGGTTGATGTGTGACCTCCAACACCACGTTTTAGTGATGCTGCTCTCCATTCGCTCCCATGGTCGACCTCTCCACAGTCGGGACACAACGTTCTCCATCCTCACCACCATGACCCTCAGAGGATTGGTCATCTTATCCCACGACAGGATCCAACTCTTCGTGGGTTTTCTTGCCAATCCAGTGGCGATGGGCGCCACGGTTTGCGCCAGAGTCACCAGCGCCTCAGTGGGTGGCATCCACCCTGGCAGCAGCCTCGTGAGTTCCTCACACTCCACAGCAGATGGACCTACCTCATTCATTTGTTATTCACACCAGCGCTCTGGCGTTCCTATACACCGAGCTCCAGAGTTTGGGGCAGATGATGTGGCAGGTCAAGGACCACCTCTTCTCCCATCAGGTTGATTCTTCTTAGTCCCCGTCGTCCTCATCTTCCTCAAATTCTATTAGATTCCAGCTGCATTGGACATTTCTTCTCAGTCCACGACTATTCTCTCCATCCTATGCTCCACTGGTGTCATTCCCCTCCTAGTCAGTCTCCTGCTCCACGACAACGTCGTCGCCCAGCACATCATGTTCGGCTCATCTCTGGCACGTCTTCATCTCCACCAGCTTCTGTTGTTGCACCGGTTGAGGAGAGGTGTGTGCATCCGTCCAATTTGACATCGACTACGCCAGTGAGCACGGAGGATGGAGCAGGAGCACCTAGTATTGCATCTATTGGAGCAGGTCCATTAGCAGTAGCTACACTAGCCACCCCACCTGTTGCATCGCCAGCAGCATCATCCTCTACAGCTTCTTCAACGTTGTTAGCAACAGTAGCATCAGAAACATCCATGCTTTTTGCATTATCTACAGTACCAGCTTCATCAGCCGCTCTAGCTGCACTGGCTGCACAAGGTGCCCCACCTGCTGCATTGCCAACAGCAGGATCCTCTACAACTTCTATAGCTTCACTAACAGCAATAGCATCAGACACATCCACGCTTTCCGCATCATCTACAGTACTAGCTTCATCAACTGGTATAGCTGCAATTGTTGCACCAGCTACCCCACCTGTTGCATTGCCAGCAGACGGATCCTCTGTAGCTTCTATAGCTTCAGCAACAGTAGTAGCATCAGACACATCCACGCTTTCTGCATCATGTATAGTACCAGCTTCATCAGCTGGTATAGCTACACTTACTACACCAGCTGCCCCACCCGTTGCAACGCCAGCTACATCAGTTGTGACAGTTGCACCAGCAGCACCACCTGCTCCATCTACTCTTTCACTATCAGTCGTAACATCGCCGTCATCTGCTGGACCCACAGCTTCATCGGCATCAGCCTCTCCTACAGCACCTCCTCCTCTTACAACACCAGCTGCATCAGTTGTGACAGCTGCACCAACAGCACCACCTACTCCATCTACTTCTTCACCGGCAGTCGTAGCATCGGCGTCATCTGCTGGACCCACAGCTTCATCGGCATCAGCCTCTCCTACAGCACCTGCTTCTCCTACAACAGCATCTGCATCAGCTATGATAGCTACTCCAGTAGCACCAATTGCTCCATCTTCGACTATAGTTGAGTCGTCAGCTTCCTTTCCAGTGTTAGCTTCTTCCTCTACATCGTCTTCACCAGCAGCAACGGCAACTCTGTCAGCATCACATACTTCACTAGCGTCAGTCACAGCTGCATTTGTTGCATCCTCAGTGGTGACTACACAAGTTGTATATGGTGCCTCTATAGTACCTTCATCTTCCACATCAGCTCTACTCCTTGCATTGGCTGCACCGACCTTGTCATCCTCATGAGATGGACTAGTTTTTTTGTTGGGGTCGAAGTCTTCATCAGGATCCTATGCATGGACAGTGTTGGTGCCATCAGGATCATCATCTGCTCCTGATGTTGCATCAGCTCTATCTTCTGCATCATTGACAGCACCTACACCTTTTGCAGCATCACCCTCTATGAAATCAGTTGTATTGACACCGTCTTCAGCACAGACACCCTCGGTTGCATCCGTTGCATCACCAGCACCACCTGCATTAGCAGTACCACTTGCACTGGTTGCACCACCTTTATGGACGACATCGACACCATCTCTGGCATCAGCTGTGTTAGCAGCACCAGCTCCACCATCAGCATGAGCTGCATCGCCAGCCTCAGCTACATCAGCAGCCTCAGCTGCTTTGTCTGCTGTTCCCTCAATGGTCAGTGATTGTGCAAGTGTTGACAGAGACACCATTCTCAAGTCTGAGGTCATGGAGGGAGCACTCGAGTCTTGCCCATCTCCAGTAGTGAGTGCAGGGTCAGGTTCCTACACCAGGTCGATAACACCTAGTCAGTCTTGTCCGAGATGTCTAGCTGAGGAGGACGAGATTCACTCCCAGATTAGTGCACAGGAGACTTACGTCACTACCATTCGAGGGATATTGTCTGGCGATATCCTTCCACCAAAGGATGCACCAGGTTGCATCTTCACTGGGGACATGGGGAGGAGCCATTACATGCAAATTTCCAGAGAGTATGAGCTGAGAGATGCAGAGGAGATGTTGCATACACTGCAGGATGCGTTGGCCGAGATGCTCACTAAGGGTTGTAGTGGACACAACCCAGATGGTTCTGAGTCCAGTTGTAGTGGATACTCCTCGCAGGATGGGGATCCTGATGTAGTGAGCAATGATGACACTTCGGACAGCCTCGGGACATCTTTCAGCTCACCCCCATCCTTCTCCTCTACATCTGGACCATCCCACTTCACCTCCGATTCTTGCATGCCTCCTACCTCAGAGGTTTTCCTACACCCACGTCCTTCTCATGACCCTTTGCCTCTATCCTCAGAAGTTTTGAGACATGTTGCTTCAGGAGACATTGCATCTGCAACCACTCAACTTCGAGTAGCAGAGATGGAGGTGGTTGTGCTCCGTAGAGTGGTAGACTCCTTGTCCACTACTTACAATGAGGTGGTAGCGGTGCTCGAGGATGTAGAGTTTGAGTTTCCCATAGTTACTCAGGAGGATCATGTCGATCTATGTCTTCGTGCCTCTCGTCTCCATGGTGAGTTGGTCACAGCGCAGGGGTACTTGCGTCCGCTGGAGTGTGCAGTTCCTACACCGCCTACAATGACAAGCTCCACACACACAGACCCGGCTTTGTCCTCACCCTCCGTCTCAGGAGTGCTCACTACCATCCTCTCTTCACGCACAATAGCAGAGTCTACTGGTTGGCACTTCTGGCAGGTGCCACATGTAGGGGCTCCAGCCTCTCTCTCCTCTCCTGACCATCGAGCATTCTGTAGCGTCTTCTCCACCTCTGCACCCTCTGAATCTGATCAGAGTGAGACCGTGGACCCTGCCAGCTGGGACCCCTGGCAGCCCCCAAGAGTGTGAGGTTAGACTGATTTTCCCTTCGCAAACTACTCCGGAGCTGGTGAGTGAGTTGTGTTGGACAATGTACGAGTGAGTTGTGCACATGGTAGCTACTTCAGCTTCATCCTCCTTTCCTTGCTGATGCTTTCACATCCAGAGCCACTCTCACGTCTAACCTTTGCGTAATTACCCTCCCAAGATTGTTTGAGCCAAGGGGGGCTTACTGTTCTCTGCAGCCGACAGTCTTTTAGCCTATTGCATGCAAGGGGAGTACACTTATCTGGGCACACCGTTTTGAGTTCTTGTCCCCAGGATTCACCTGTTGAGGAGGAGTGTGTTTATCTTCCCAGTTGGTACGCTTATTGACAGCTCTTACAGCCCAGGAGGAGTGTTCATGTATGGGCTTTGAGCTGTCATGTAGCCTTGTGTAGAGACAGCCTCCTAGCTTGTGCTGGTGGTTCTCCAGTGGCTACCTTACTTCCTCAGCGATATGCATGGTGCATTCTAGTAGCTTAGTTCATGCGTACATGCTTGGTAGAGTTTTCTCGGTGGTCGAGACCCGGGTACTTGGTGGTTTGTACGAGTACCTCGGGAGACTTCATAGAAATACACCGCATAGTATCTGATTCGTGATGCACTCTTTCCATGGTCAAGACCCGGGTACCAGGTGATCTGTACCGGTACCTCGGGAGACCCATCACTGAGTGGTCTAGTTCCGTTGGCCTCTTGTCAGACGTGCGTAGTTTGCATGTGGCTGAAACCCGGACGCCAGGTTACATGCTTTGATATCTCGGGAGGCCTAAACTTGTCTTGCCTAGCTAGTCGGTGATGCTAGTGTATCACCGTAAATATTGGATATGTTTAGGGTATCACTGAAAATGCTGATTACCCCCTGTTTTGTCACCCTTGACCCTCATATACCCCTCCGTTGGAACAATAAGCCCCATCCGCCCCTCCGTCAGAACGACAAGCTCCATCCGCCCCTCCGCCAGAACGATAAGCCTCATCCGCCCCTCTGCCAAAAGGATAAGCCCCATCCGCCCCTCCGCCAAATCAATAAGCCTCATCCGTCCCTGTCCGGCAAAAAAAAGGCCTAATCCCCCCCCCCCCGTTTTCTCCATGCTCAAACAACGATGCATGTCGCTACTTCAGCATAGTGAAATTGGGCATACCGTGCTAGAATGGGGTCCTCCATCGCGACCGTCGCGATGGAGGGCTACGATAGCATCAAGGGGTGGGGGGGAGTTGCCAGCCGACATCCGTCGGTCGGCATTTCATCAACCGTCGCCACCCCCCCCCCTGCCCGCCTCTCGCAGCCCACCAGCCCACCCACCGGCCCATCGATCGAGGCCCTCGCAATTGAGGGCCGCCGTGGAATGGGCGGCCGGTGGGCTGTCAGGAAGCGGTGGGGAGTGGGGGGGGGGAACTTTGACGGGGATACCGGCCGACAGGCGTCCATAGGAATCCCCAACAGGAGTCAAAAATCCCTTTTTGTTTTCTCAACACTTTGTTCAACTTTATATCCTCGTTTGAGATACAAACAATAGACAAATCCACCCCCTTTTACATCCAGGGTTTGAGGGTTCATTTCTGAGCGGGCACCTGCTGGGCCCCGTTGAGTCTCGGACCCCCCATGCAAACTCCCCGCAAACCACTTACAAAAAATCACAAACCCTTCTTTTAAGGTCTTTGTGATAATTGGGTGGGAAATTGTGACATCGGCATGTCGACGCCGCATCCATGCATCGTCGACATGCTATCTTTTGACAAACGAGAGGGGTACATTGTTTTTTTCTACGCTAGGAATCTTGCGTCCTTGTAGAAGGGGCGCGTCAGGCTTTTTGTTCAGGCGGAGGGGCAAATGAGGCTTATCGTTCTGACGGAGGGGCGGATGAGGCTTATTGTTCCGACAAGGGCGCGGATGGGGCTTACCATTCTGGCGGAGGGGCGGATGAGGCTTATCATTCCGACAAAGGGGCAGATGGGACTTATTCTCCAAAACGAGGTGTATGTGGTCATTCCGCCCTTGGGGTATATCGCATTTTTTCTCGTCAATCGAGACCCGGGCACCCGGTAGACTGTTTCGGTGTCTTCAAAGACCTCCATTGCTTCTTTCATGCTCCATGCCATCCATATTCCTCGTTCCTGCCTTTTGGTGCGACGCGGATGACGGGGCCTAGTGGGCTAGCCGCCAGTCCCCAGTACACAAGCCCTTAGTGTTGGTTTTTGTGCATCCCTCATTATGCTCTGTTGTGTCCTCCCGGCTTGTGTACATTGGCGTGCAAATGAATGACGGTGAGACTCAACGCTGATGGAGCGTCATCCAGTGGAGCAGACACACGCTGAGGTCTACTCGCGGTTCGCTGGAGCCTCCTCTATACGGCGACGTGCTCAGCTCCATCGGCAGGCCTCCTTGGCGTTCGTGCTGCCAGCGGTCACTGCCACCGCAATTGTTGTCTGCATGCGTCCAGCGCGTCCCGTCGCGTCTGTGTCGTCATGCCCTGCCTAGGGTCCTTGTTGCATACTGTATGACCCTGTTCGGCATCATGGACTGTCGTAGGCGCTGCCTGGGTTCGGGCAGCCATAACTCTCTGTTACTATTTTTCTAGCTGATTCTGACCGCATGACTGCGTTTGCAGCGTCGGTATTATGGTATGGTCCAGTTTTCAGGCAAAACGGACGACGCCCGGGTTTTGGGCTGTCGGGCGTCTAGCGGGGCTCACCGAGAAAACCCTGCCTGCCAGAAAATAGGTCCACAGCTATTTTCTGATTGGCTGGTTAGCTGAGTAACAACTTCTACACTAGTGGGGGGGAGCTAGCACTTGGAGGGGTCTCCCATTGTTACTCATTCTTCATGAGAAACTGCTAGGAAGCTTCCTAGCCTTGCTACTGCTGACGTGGCGACACTCTCCAGTCAGCTGACGCACTAGCAAGCAGGCAGGTGCAAGAAACAGCAAGGATCAGGCTAGGGAGACGCGCAAAGTCTCATAAGCTTCAATAGCTTAGTAAATGCAGAGAGAGATGACAACTGACAGGTCCAGGGCATAAATACCTGCCGCGGCGCACGGCGGGTGTCGCACGCGGCAGTCCAAGAGCTGTCCTAAAACCGGCCCAAAACCACTGTTTTGGCCTTAACTCTGTGCACACATGTCAGAATCCTACGCCGTCTGAACCTAGACGTGCAGAATCAAAAGACGCACGCAACGACTGGTCACATGCATGCATCCATCGACTGACAGCGAGTATATAATGCAAAAACATGCAAATGGGCCTCATGCCNACGGGTAGTCCGCCGCCTGTCGTCGCGCCGGTGTCACCAGGGCCGCCTGCCTCAGGGATCTGCACGAGTATGGACACGGCCGAGTGGTCACAGTAAACTGTACAGGAACGGCACAAAGCACAACACTCCCCCATGACCCGATGGTACGCATGTCCATACGCGTGCAGCACTGGTACAACCACATAGTGAGTGACACAGACAGATGAGACGGCAACGTACATCCCACACTCAACCACTGTCACGCACGGGGCGAAGCCCAACAGAACGAATGGCCACCAGGAACTTTCCGCGTGCAAGTGCCTTCGTCAAGAAATCAGCTCGCTGCAAGTCAGTGCCAACCCACATGATGGAGATCACGCGTCGCTCCACCAGATCACAAACGAAGTGATGCTCAACCGCAATGTGCTTCGTGCGAGCATGAAAAACACCAGAGTTCTCCGCAATGGCGAGAGCACTCTGGTTGTCGCAACGTAGCACAATGGCGGGTACTGACTGCCCAAGCTCAAGAAACAAGCGCTGCAGCCAGACTGCCTCAGCAGCCCCTGCCCCCAAAGCCACATACTCTGCCTCCGACCAGCTACGTGCGATGCAGCCCTGCTTCCCGCTTCGCCAAGACAAAGCGGTGCCACCGAGCAGAAACACGTAGCCAGTGCGACTGTGCCCATCGGGACTCCAAGCCCAGTCGCTGTCAGTGTAGCCGTCAAGGACCACCGAACACTGGCGACGAAAGCAGAGTCCGAGATATGGCGTGGAAACTACGTACCGTACCACTCGCACAGCCGCGTGAAGAGCTCTTGCACGTGGAGCCTGCGAGAACTGAGCGAGTAGGTTGACGGCGAACGCGATGTCGGGACGCGTGGTCGTGGCCAGGTACATCAGAGATCCGATAAGACGGAGGTACAAGGTCACGTCCACTGTCTCCCCTAGCTGTGTAGGGTCATCCACCTTTAGGGCATCCTGCCCATCAGGTGTGATGTGTGTGGAAGCAGTGGGCACTGCACCAAGGAGATCGCTAAAGCGCTCCCCCACGACTTGTGCATATCGGGCCTGATGCAGCAGCAGTGTCCGGTGTCTGCGATCACGTACAATCTCCATACCGAGAAACACCGATGCAGGACCGAGGTCCTTCATCCTATAGGCGGTCTGCACGACAGCCTTGGCCTCCTTCACGGCCTCCAGGGACGGAGACGCGATCAGAAGGTCATCAACATAGACCAGGATGGCGGT